>SZWC01001676.1:42589-60738 GCA_023375785.1 Penium margaritaceum
GGGGTAGGAACGGAGGGGGGAAGGTGGGAAATGGATGTGGGGAGTGCATATGGAGGTACGTGAATGGATGAGTGGGATGTAGTCAACACCATGCATTAGTGTACATTATGTCCAGTGATGTAGTTGGTGGTGGGTAGGCAGGAAAAGGGGGTGGGTGTGTGGTGGAAAGTGCATGAAGAGAGTGTTTATGCGGAGGGGTAGGGCCTGATGAGAGGATTGTATAGAGAAATGGGTACTAGTGTACTTAACTTTGAGTGACTACGAGGGGGTGAAAGAACATAGAAAGTTCTAATGTGTGGGAGAGAGTGATGGTACACCATTTGGTGAGTGTACATTTTTCTCTTCTATGGAAAAAGCATTCAAGCATGAAGGCGGAAGTAGATGGTTGATTGATTAGAAAAATAGTATAAAAGATGTGAGTTTTTGTATCTGGGAAGTATCTAGGAAGGAATGTGAAATGGTTATATTGTGGAAAGTTACTTGGAAGTTTCATGTGTATGGTACTATGTAGTATGCACTGTTTTGAGGGTGCATGGATCCGGGGCAATTGGTACTAAATGGGATGATCCCCTCCCCAAATGGTACGGTGTACTAGCAAAGTGTAGCTGGTCAGTGTATCCAGTCTACGTGATTGACGGGAAAAAAAAAAAAACACTAATTTACATGATACGCAAGTGCACACAACTCCTTTGTGTACAATACTCCGGTCAACCATCTGCATCAAGAGCTAACGAGGGCCAGGATCGGCGATCAACGGTGCTGGTCTGTCGATACCCTATTGATGTCAAATACACAAGTGTATATCTTTTTTTGTCCAACACACAAACAAAGTTACAGTGACCAGCTACATTGGCCAATGTTGTCTCACCTTTTGGGAGGGGGATCGAGCACCGGATCTGATCCCCCCCCCAATGGTATGAATCCATTGGTCGAGTGTATCCGATGGACATGTCAAAATGTACACTCGTACATAATACACTAGTGAATCAATTTGAGGCTCGTCACGATACACGCCCTGCTACAAAGAACCGATACACTTTTGGGTTTGGGGGGGCGGGGGTGAGGCACCAAATTCCGATAGCGAGGGAGTCAAAGAGAATGTTTGGAACGTATGGAAAAAACATTCTCGGTAACAACGATTCTGTCGACAGTAGGTTTGAACAAAACAGGTCTGCTCTCGGCATCTACAAATAAATGTACATCAACTTCGAAGACAGAAATACGTCTACTAAGGGAAACATGCTTAATGTCCTGTGGTTTTTTGTCGCTTTCAATCTATTTCATCCAGGTTTCATGGCATACGTAGAACCTACATAGTTCTCCATGTGAACATAAAATGACTACGTCCCAACACAGTTAGCGGGAAACTACCAAAATGCATATGTCTTATACACTGATTTTGTCGTGTAAAAAAAGGTGACGATTAACTATACCTCGCTCTTTGTCATCGCCTGCAGCATGTAGTGGACACTGTCATAGAGGAGGCCTATGTTGGGCGGTGGCCTCCAAGCGAGACCCAAGTTGAAAGAGAGGTTGCAGCTGTAGCAATTGAAGCTGCTGCAGCTGCCACTGGTACGCCATTTACACCTACAATAACTACAACTGCAACAAGCACGGCAGCAGAAAACATTATTTTGCTTTCGGACGAAAGTCCAGGCACCAGCGTACTTGGCATTGGTGCAGGCAGGGGATGGACAGGGCAGGCACGCAGCAGGGCCACATGTGCGGCTGCAAGCAGAGTTGAAGCTGTAGCCTCACCAGTTGTAGTAGCAACTATAGTAGCAACGGGAACAACCGCAATCGTGAATGAAGACACTGAGTATGACCCTGAGGTGGCGGGATATGACTCAGCATAGGAAGATATCTACGATATAGAAAGGCAAATCTTGAGTGATTCGAAGGGGGAGTAGGAGGACAACGACCACTATGCTGACCCGCGGCAACAGAGGGAGTGGGAGGAGCGTAGTGTCCATGTGCACTAGTAGGCTCGCGTCATGGATGGATGGGACGAATGCGCAGATGAGTGGGACAATGACCCCAAAGTCTTATAGAATGCAAGTTTGCAATCTTCTTTTCCATTCTTATTCTACATCGGTTTAGTCCCGTTTTGTTGCTTTGTTGAAATTTGAGAAGACAACTATTTTCCCGGATAGACCTTGCAGTGTTGAGGAACCCCTAGTGTGAAGACCAGCAGGGTTAGGGAGGGTCAGATTACACGTGGTCCTATTGGACACTTTCTTTGGTGAGGGGTGGTTTTATTTAAAACTCTGAAATTGTCCGAGCGTAACATCCTTTTCTTTCTTGAAAATGGTCATTTCTACATCAACTCACTGCAAAAAATCAGTTCCATACTCGTAAGACATTATGCACACAAAATGTTTCATTTGCAAAGTACCCTACTGCTCGAGGCATTCGATTTTAATTGTTTTCCTTGTCGCTGAAATTGTGTCAAAATTTCCTTTGATGAATTTAAAAAGTTTCCTAAATAATTCAAATTCAATTTGAGTGAATTCAAGGTGCATGTAATGTTCGTTCAATTTTTTTGCATAGCTTTCTTCACATTGTTTGGATAAAGCAAGGAATGTTTTTTCTTTGCAATCTTCTTTGGGTGCGTAGGTGTGGTCTGCAGCGGGCACAAGTTGTATGGCTGTATGGTCTGCATTGATGACAAATCCTGGTTTGATTTCGAAAAGCCGTGTCAGCCTTCGTTGGACGTGGGAGTGGACAACGGAAGGGCACGAATCGTGCCCATCCGCTGTCCACGCAAGCCATCCGTGCGAAGCGAGAAACCCACGCGACACGACATGCACGAACAGCCGTCGGTGGTCCTCACTTTGCTTTCGTGGTACGGACGCGCTCGTTGAATTCTTGAGTTTCCGCGAAAATGATCATGTACCTCTCGTCGAATTCAAAGTAGCAATTTACTCCCAGTTCGTTCAATTAGGATTCCTAAAATAATGCTAAACCCAAAATTTTCATCTTATTCATAGATTTCAAAATTAGGCAAACCTAGTTCGTCGAATTCATTGAGCAATAGGGTAGGTGGTTACATGTCATGCAATAAAAGGGGTGCGGTCATTGTGTTGTTTATTCACTTGCACTGACCGTTTGTTTTCACCACACCTCACATTGTGCAACACTTCTTGCCACCGGGGGCAAGTGTCATGGAGTGTGTGACATCCTTCATAGCCGGCGCTGTTGTGACATTTATCCTCATGGGTTGTAAGGACAGGGCACCAAGGCCAGTTCACATTGTAAAAATGTACAATTGTCCATTTTCTCATGGGACCTGTCCCAAAGATGACAGTCCGTGTCACAAATGTGAGGAAGACATCTTCTACTACATGGACAACAACAATTCATGGGACTATTTGTCTACCTTATCCACATCAGAGTCAACGGACAATGATGAGTATCTAGGCTGCTCCTCAGATTCCCGATGTGTCTCTGGCAACTTGTGTGCTGCCTGTGAGATCAAGTCCTGGGTCTTCTATTTGCCGCCCTCACCCCAGCGTTGTTGTCACTGGTCCCATAACGGCATGAAGAACTTACATTTGCATGTCATACCACGTGTGAACATTGTACATCTCGCGTTATCATTAGGAAAAGTGAGTGGGGGCGGTACTTAGTCAGTAAAGAATGATTATCATGGACAACTATCAATTGTTCTCAATCCCTTGCAAGACGCGTTGACTTTGTCCGCTAACGGGCCCGTAGACTTCCAGAATTCCCAAATGTTCAAACAACCTTTACAACGGGGTGAAGGCATCCGGTGTCCAGTCACTAAGAAAATCACTTCCCGGGTTGGGGCTTCGTCGTTCATCAAGAACCGAGGATAGGGTGCATGTGTCCGGTCCCACTCCTACTTGGTGAGCCTCCACTATCGCCTTGCATTGCTCGGTTCAGGCCATGGGACGTCCATATACCACCCATTGTGTGTAAGCACGTTGGTAGGGGTCTGTCCCCAGGACATTGTTCCAGTGTGAGTTGTCAATGTGGAAGGACTCCGTAAGTAACACAAACCAAACAACCGTAAAACTTAAATAATGCGTTCGAAGATATGGTCGCGGTTCAAAGTATCATGTCATACAGGTTTGCCACCCTTTGCAGCGGAATGAATTCCTGACGCTGACAAAGGATGCCAGCGTCTGAACGACATTTTGCGGCAAAGACAAGAGGATTCGAGCCGAACCCGTCCGAAGTACACATTGACCAGCCTGAAGACATTCCATCCATAAATAGTGCAACCCCCCCAAAGGACGTGATTTTTGCTCCTTGTTATTGCAATTTCAAATATCCATGACGTCCATGCAGTTTGGTTTGTCCGTTTGCATAGGATGTCGCCGGGACACTTGTTCTCTACTTCTCAGGTGAAATTGCCATCTGTCGATACCCCACAGGACAACGGGCGATGACGAACGGTTCCATTCAGAAAAAGTTCTTCCCACCACGTAGGCCGGTGTGGATGTATGGTTCTTTCAATAAAGACATGTGGAAATTTCGTTCTTATAGTGCGACGAGTGGACGTGGCAGCCTCATTTTGTGAGCCACTTGTATGGCAGACATAAGGTTTTTGACCATTGGATGTGGGATTATTAAAGAGCGGTTTATGGATATGGAGGATCTATCGATAAATTTGTGGATATATGGTCATCCCCTGAATTTATTTCTAGATATCTTATGGCTAGTTTTACCTAAAATATTTGGAGTAGATCTACACGTTGATTGTAATCCATCCAAACAGAGTTGGGTTCATAGTAGAATATGGAAGATGGAAGTCTTGTGGCTTATGCTTTTGCACGTCTTGTGTTCATTTTGTAGAGACCTAATATTTCTCCAGGGAACATCTCCTTAAATTTAGCATTGTCAAGTGCTATGCTAGGACGAGGGACAAGAACTGGCCAATAAGCATGTGCAAGGACCAGGAGTAAGGAAAGACACGTATGAGGTATGTATGGTCTACCAATTGAACTCATTTTTTGTTTCCCTTGCTAAGCAATCTCGTTGGCCCTTCCTCTAGAAGTGGATCCCATCCACCTCACCATCTGCGCCCACCCATGGGCCAGAGGACCACTAGCTCGGGGTAAAGTCTGTAGTCAGTGGCGAGACGACAACATGCGTCCATTACCATGCAAGCGAGGTACCCTCGACATCCATAGCGACAGATGGAGCGAAGAGTTGGTGGAACAAGAGATACAAGCCAGCGAGCTCTTAGCACACTGTTACCTCGGCCACCCACTCCAGCAACTCAAAGAAGGGCCCGGACGCCACCCGGGGGTCAAACCGAACCGGTCGGCTTAAAGCCGCCGTGATCACTCACACCTTGGAGCGATCGAGAGTGTGGCCCTGCAGGATCAGCAACCCGTTGCAAGAGATGCACAACTAGCACAACATGCAGGGTAGACATAACCAAGAATCCACATCGACCACGAGCGTATGTGGTGCATGCATCTCTCATGTTTCAGCCTTGTGATGGCTAGTCACCAACTGTCGAGAATAGCAAGAACTCTCTCTGTCAGAACTGAGAATGTACGAACCCACGCCAATCTTGCACCCGGCAGAGGCGCCAACGATGCGTGGCCCATAGATTCATGTGTGCTTAGTCACCTGCAGTAATGGCGTGTGTAGATGGATGGAGTAAAGAGGTCACTTGTGTGTTTGATAGACACAGCCAACACTGCTCCACGACCCACAGACAAACAGCCCACACACCACACAAAGAATTATAGGAGGGGAAACAGACAAAACTTGTCACATCAGCCAGGGGAATTGCGTGCAGGGAACAAGCCAACCGCATGTAGAGCAGCCTTGAACACTCCACTGCTGAGAGCTTTGGTGAGAAAGTCTGCACGCTGCAAACGCATGTCAACCCAGACGGCCTAGACCTCTCCTGTGGCAAAACGATCAAGCACAAAGTGATGCTCAATGTTGATGTGCTTGGTGCGCAAACAATGCATGCCATCATGCTCAGCAATTGCCTTAGTACTCTGATTTATGTAGCACAAAAATCAGAGTACTAAGGCAATTGCTGAGCATGTCCTTGATGTCGCGGATGGATAGGTGAAGTTGCTGCAGCAAGCAAGAAAACCAGACACTCACACACGTACCTGCGCCAAGAGCAACATACTCAGCCTCACTAGAGTTGCACGCAACACAACCCTGTTTGCCACTTTTCCATGAGACAGCAATCTCACCCACAAGAAAGATGTAGCCAGTATGAGTACCCTAGTAAACTTGGATTTCATCAACTGAGCAGTTGCAAAAAGAATCGTTCACTTCTTTTACAATTTGTATTTAATTTGGGTACATCGATAATTCGTTGTTTTGGGTTAGGGCTTATACCTTGAATTCGTCGTGGAGTCCCATTCAATATCGCTTTTGTCGAGTCAACAGAGACCCCACTTCCGTTCAAATTTTCAAACGAAAGTGTTGCTCTTCGTTGTAGGCTCGGCGCCAGCTTCGACGATCCCAACGCACTAATGGCTCGTCCAACACCTGTCTGGGCTACCCCATGCATGCCACAACTGTGTTGTCAACCTCACCCTCACCAGTCAACAGTGTACACCACATGTTACAAATTTTGCACGTGTGGGAGCCGAATAGGTGATACGTGTGGAAAAAAGATGCCGGCAACGAAGACATTCCATGGAATGCTAAAACAACAAAAAGTGAATACAGCAATGGTTTTACCAAAAAGAGTTCTAAAATTAAAGATGCAATTTTTTTTAACTTGACAAACCACCATTTTCATCAAATTTCACACAAGAAAAACAGTTTAGTATCAAAATCCAAGTTACTTAGGTTACGTGCATCTACATCACGAGACTAGTCGCTGTCAATGTATCCATCAACAACTACTGAGGGGTGTGACCTGTAGCACAGTTCCACATGTGTAGTGGGCCGTGCATAGCGGACGACACGCAGTGTAGCCTTGAGATGCTTCTGACAGGGCTGTTGGGAAAACTGAGCTAGGAAGTTGACCAAAAGGCCATGTCCACTCGGGTGGTGGTGGCGAGGAACATCATGGGTCCAATCACGTTCAGGTAATTGGTGACATTGATAGTTTCTCCTAACTGAGTCATGTCGAATGACTTCAGCAAGCGCTGGCCAGCTGGAGTCATTGCTGTGGAAGTAGTGGGGATGTCGGTGAGCAAGGACGAGAAGTGCTCCCCTAGGTTGTGGACGTAGGCGGCCCGGTGCACGTGCAGCGTCCGGCGCTGGCGGTCACGCTCGAACTCCATACCAAGAGATACACGAGCTGGACCCAATTCCTTCATTTTGTAGGTTGAATCCAACAAAGTCTTCACCGACTACACGGCGGCGAGACTGGGTGACGCAGTGAGGAAACCATCCACATAGACCAAGATGGCCACGAAGGGCTGCGAGGATGCACCCAAGAAGAGTGCTGGATCGACAGGGCTACGACAGTAGCCACCCTTCTCAAGGGTAGACGAGATCTCCAGGTTCCAACAATGCGGGGATTGCTTGAGTCCGTAGATAACTTCACGCAGCCGCCACACATTGTTCGTGCCATCTATAAAGCCTGGGGGATGCACCATGTAGATTTCCTCGTTTAGGCATTTGTGTAGGAATGGATTGTTGATATCCATCTACTCTAGTTCCTAGTTGTGCTCGGCAACCAGGCTCAAGAGAGCTCGGGGCTTGGTGTATCGTCCAAAAGGGGAAAACTTATCGTCAAAGTCAACGCCAGGAATTTGGGAGAATGCCTTGGTAGTGAGTCGGGCCTTGTACCTGTCAATTGTGCCACCAAGACTCAGCTTGCGCCGAAGTCCCCAGCGGGCCGAAACAACCTTGCGACCTACTCGAAGATGAACAAGTTCAAACACCTCATGTTTGCTCAAGGTCGTGAGTTCCTCCTACATGGCTTCTTTCCATGGATCAGTGTCAGCCGCATCCCTTGCCTGCCGGCCAGTGGTAGGCTCTTCTAGGAGCGAGGGAAGGCCGCTTGTCGCAAAGTAGTCGATAACCTATCCAGCGATTGAGGCATCCCAAGCACTTTTGAACTCATGAGTAACAACTGCTTAGCCCACTACTGAGTTTGGGTGTACGACGGTGACAGCAAGTCCCAGTGCATTAAGTCCGGTGGGTCTGGCTGCGGAACCAGCTGTTATGGAGGATGCACTTGAGCGGGTGCTAAGAGGGCTAAGAGGATTGTGCAAAAGAGTTTTGGGGGAGTGAAAAGAGTCTCCCCCCACGACTGTACGGCCCTGGTATGAATGAAGATGAATCAGTGATTGGGGAAGAAACTGTGTCACCAGCAATCGCAGTTGGCTATAGGAGCGGCGGTGGAGAAGGATCAATGACAGCACGTGGACGAGACTGTGCTTGAGTGTGAACAGACAATGGCGGGCCACTAAGAGGTACTGACGTGGACTCATAACACGTAGAAGGGGAAGACGCTGAGGAAGGACTGGATGGGGATGCAGATGGGGTGCTGAGGTGAGTGTCACTGCTAGGCGACATCTCAGATATAGGGGAAGAGGGGTTAGAGGAAGAAGGATCCAAGTTAGGGGGAGGTACCCCAGCAAGACCGGAGGCTAGAGCATACCCATCCCCCCCACGCTGACAGAGCGAGGACAAAGAAGAAGGCAGAGCAACTTGGGACAAGTTGCAAAAAAAGACGTCTTCACAAAAGAGGCCGTCACGCAACTCGACAACACGGGCGCGATCGGGGTCCCAGAAGCGCCAGGCTTTGGACATAGCCGAGACCCCTAGGAAATTGCACAAGCAAGCGCGCGGACTCAGTTTGCCATCATGAAGGTCCTTGGGGAGCCAGACCGCAACAGCATGATCCTAGACACGAGCAAGGCGGAGATCCATGCGACGGCCAAACCAGCGTTCAAACATCGCGACACGGTGTGGGAGGGGACCGTGGGGAACATGGTTCCAGACCCACGTCATGTAGGACATGGCTTCAAACGAGAAGAGAGGGGAAAGGTCAGACACGTTGAGAAGGGTAGGCACACCATCAACAAGAGTCATGGTCCAACGTTCAGACACGCCATTTTGTTGAGGTGTGTAAGAAGCTGTAGTTTTAATGCGCACACCTTGAGATGAGAGAAAGCGAGAGGTAGGACCAATGAATTCACCGCCATGATCAAAACGAAAGACACGGAGACGACGACCACAAGCAAGTTCAGTCTGGGATAGCCAGGACTCGAGAGTGGAGAAAACATCATTTTTTTGCTTGAGAGAACAAAACCCAACGCATGCGAGATAAGTCATCAGTGAGGCAGAGGATATAACAACCAACCCCTTCAATAGCCTCAAAAGGGAGAGGACCCATGACATTAGTATGCAGCAGGTTGAGCAAATGCGATGTGCAAGACTCTGACGAGAAGAAAGGAGACCAATGCATTTTACCTTGAGCACAGTCAAGACAGTTAGGGGGGCAAGGTGCAGGGAATGAAACAGCATCAAGGCCATTAGCGGGCAGTACGGAAAGAAGGCTGTCAATGGCAGCAGTATGGGTGTGGCACAAGCAGCGGTGCAGCAGTTGAGCATGTACGGGGCAAAGAGAGCGCGCGACATGTACATGAGTAGTAGAGGCAGGAGTGCAGCAGTTCCGCGTTCCCGCCTTCGCACCCCCGAGAGGGGGTGCAAAGGCGGGAACGCGGAAAAGGCGATCACAGCGGGTGTCCTGCAAAAAAATGCGGCCAGATGTGCGGTGCAAGACAGAGGCAATGCCGCGACCGGAAGAGAAGTCCATGCCTTGGTTGTTAAGTGTTGTAACAGAGAGGCGACTCAGGTCAAGTGATGGAACATACAGGATGTCTGGCAAGAATAGTTCCCCCCCAGGGCTGACAAAGCGCACACCTCAAATGACCTGAACAGGGAGCAGCTACTTGGAGTCAGTGCAGACAAAGGGTACGAAATCAATAGGACCAAGGGATACATGTGGTAGGTCGTGTGGTAGGTGGCTCCAGAGTCAAGGATCCAGACGCCACTCGACACACAAACAATGGAGGGATCACGACCCACGGCGGCAATGGCAGCGTGCGGTGAGAGGTGCTGACCACATACAGCTAGACAACGTGGCAAGCGAAAGGACTGCCATTCTTCAATCCACGGAACATCAGCAGAGGAACACCAGAGAACACGACTGAACGTAAGACCACGCAACTCCCCATCGATGACACACGTAAGAGGCTCTGACCCAGAGCTCTAACTCTCACTTCCCCGATCACAAAGGTGACGCTGTTGGACGATGTGAGAAAGCACAACATCCAACCGTCGCTCGTCCTCGGGCGGGTCTTGAGTGATGACAATGCCTGAGGAGGGGCGTCGGGGCGGGTAGGATGGAGAAGCCCAGGCGGGAGAAGAGTAGGCGCTAGACGACGGGGTGTAGAAGACCGACCCGCCATACCTCGGGGGCCAAGCCTAGGGGTAAGGAAATGTAGTCGGGGTAGTAGCCGTATTATAGGCGGCGACCTCGGTGGTGACTGGTGAACTGTGGCTCGGTGGAACCATTGAGGTGGCGACATGACAGGTACTCCTAGACCCCGCGGAGGAGCACGCCTAGTGCGCACGCATAGCAGAGGCCAGGTGCTCGTTGTCTGGTGGCCATAGGAACTTTGGTGCAAAATGAACGACGACGCCACTGTTCAAACACATGACCGTGTTGGGAGTGGAATAAGAAGAAGAGTTGTTTATGGCACTCTTTCCTTTACCACGGCCGGCCTGGCCGCCATAGCCAGAACCACTGGCACCTTTGCCCCGACCGTGACCACGACCACCCCCCTCCCTTTGTGAAGAAGGGGCGTGGCAGAGGACGAGGGTGAGGAGCAAGAGTTGGAGATTGATGGGGTACAAGGGAGTGTAGTGGTGGCGGCTACAACAGACACACAATGAGTGCTTCTATTTAGGAGAGCACTCCACCAGTCAGTGAGGCGCTGTGATGTGAACTCCCAGAGGACACCAACGGCTGGGAGAGAGTAAGTAGCCACATCCTTGGTGGCAAGTTGCTCGAGCTCTGAGGCTTTGACCTCTCTAGAGATGTCGAATAGCTCAAGGATGAAACCATTAACAATAGAGAGGAGAGCAGGAAGCTGTCCAGGTGCTACTTCACTGAGGTCCTTCAAAAGACGAAGGCTGCATGCCTAGTAGGCACCACCAATCTTGTCAGTACGCATGAAGAGCGTGTTGAGCTGTACTATAAGGACACTCTATGCGGCGTGCCCAGTGACAGTGGTGCGGCGCTTGATGAGTGCATAGGCGCCAACGGGATCAGCTGGTGTGCAGCGAATAGTGTTAGCATTGTATGATCCGATCTCATCCGTGAGATCATGGGGTCCAAGAAAAACAAGAGCATGGAGAGCACGTTCGGACTCAGCGTCAATGGGGACAAAAGAAGGATGCGCAGAGGGGTTGGGCAAGTGATGGTACTCCCGAAGCTACTCATCTTGCACCCAATCACTAAAGCAAGCCCCTCAGTAAGCGAAGGAAAGGTTAGAGGTGAAGTGAGGTGGTGCGGAGTCGAAGTCAGGTTTGCTCTGCATGGGTTGTGCAAGGGCTTGGGCAGTGGCAGGGCCTACTGCATCTGCAACAACAAGGGACGTAGTATTGAGAGAGCCAGGAGTGTTGGATGCAAAAACAAGAGAGGTGGAAAAGGTAGCACCAGTGTCACTAGCAGGTGTGAAATGCAATGCGAGCTACAGGCGGTTGAGAACAAGGTCGGCGATGTGATCGGCAAATGTCTCTTGACCACCCTGTTCTTCTACCACGCTCTGTGCATTGAGGACCGCTTGAAGAGTAGCACGCTCTTTTTGCAGCTCCTCCTATAGATTATTTCAATGATCATCATCAACTGGCATGGCCAGTGGGATAAGATTCACTCACATAAATTGTCGACAGAGTTTTCCTCGCCGTAGTAGGCGTGGAAAAAACGAGAGGAGGATGGTCTGTTGGACGGTGCTGCACAACAAAGGGTGAAAACGGATGCAATCAGCCACAGTAGAGGAAAGAAGGAGGAGAGGAGAAAGGTGCCCAAACAACAAGAGGAGGGATACTCACCAAGTCTAACGAAGGGGGCCAAGCAGTGGTGACAGTACACTGCCGTTGAAGCTGATATGACCGCCACAGTAGAAGATGTTGAGACGATGATGCCAGCAACACCAGAGATTGTTGCACCTGTGGAGGTGGAGACGGCCGTTGTAGCAATGACTAGGATACGGGTGTGATGGCCAAGTAATGAGAATGCAGCTGCAGAGGGCACCTGAGAGGTGGATGCCAGGATGGACACCACAGCATTGGTAAGGCAGTGTAGTTGAGGCTTCCGCTGCTATGACATAATTAGCTACTACTAAGACTTGCGTGGATATGTTGAGTGCTACGGTTGCAAGAGGATACTTATCAATAACAACGGTAGTGTAGGTCTCAAGTGCTCTACCAGCATTAGTTCTGGCAGGTGCACGCGTAGTGCATGCTGTGAAAACAAACGTGGAAGAGACATCACTACTAGAGGTAATGATACCCTAGTGAACTTTGATTTCGATATTAATGGTTTTTTCCTTGGTCGATTTTCGTCGAAAAAGGGTTTTCGTTGAATTCAAAAGTACCACCTAAATAATTCCCAAATGAATTCGTCGAAGTTAAGGTGCCACCTACGTTTCTTGGTGCGAACGACGTCCAGGTTCAATTACATTCCTATCTAGTTCGTTCTGTCTACTCATCAGTCATTTTCTATCACTGAAAAATATTCGACGAGTCTTGGCGTGAACATCTGCGAATCGAGCACGCACATGAGATAAAAGATGGAAATGACGTGCGGAAGGCAAGAGAAACGACAAAAAAACTTATTTTCAAGCATGAGAAAACATGACTACAGTCAACACAAGTCACACCACATAGTCGTCCCCCACTATGGAGTCATCATGGAACAAGATTTGTCCTGCGAATGGTGCAGCCGCTCTCTGAAATGCAGGCTCAAACACCCGCAGAAAGTTACAACGACCCCATGCGTTCTTGACCATGGGCTCAGAGTCACGGACGTACATCCAGGCATCATAGAACCATCCACAAACGGCCTCTTTCAGTACCCCCATCCCAAGATGCATGCTCCCTCCCTCCCTCGAACGTTCAATCCCCCACTCCGAAAACAACTCCTCCACCTTGTTCTTCAGCGGGCGGATAATGCCTACGTCAACAGGTTGNCAAACACCCGCAGAAAGTTACAACGACCCCATGCGTTCTTGACCATGGGCTCAGAGTCACGGACGTACATCCAGGCATCATAGAACCATCCACAAACGGCCTCTTTCAGTACCCCCATCCCAAGATGCATGCTCCCTCCCTCCCTCGAACGTTCAATCCCCCACTCCGAAAACAACTCCTCCACCTTGTTCTTCAGCGGGCGGATAATGCCTACGTCAACAGGTTGCGCTTTGGGGGTACATCCAGCAGGGATGTAAGCCGTGTGCATGTACAGAAAATTGTCCCGAAGCCACTCCTGGAACGAGCTGCAGCACTGCGGACGCCAAGTGTCCAGCACAAGAAGGACGTGGGCCTCCCCCTCTCGAACCCCCAGCGCTTTGCACGTTGTCCGGTAGTACGGGTGGACGATGTTACGGACCCACTGCCTCGTCGTATCTCCGTTGGCCCAGTGCGATTGGGTGAATATCAGATCCCAACCGGCGTCTGTCACGATGTCGGCGTTCGGACCATGAGGGAGACAACGCTGCGTTTTGCCACCGAAGATGAGCTATATCGGCAACACGCTGCCGGTCATCATCGACGTCAAGACGGCAGTAATCTGCCGCTTATCCTCCACACCAACGATGCCGACATCCGACGATCCGCGTGGTGCGTACGTGTGGCCTGCTGCCGGCATGAGTTGAACGCCCGTGTGGTCAGCGTTCAGCACCATAAACGGGGAAATCCCGTACAGCGTCACCATGCACGCCGCTCGGCGATGCATTGTCAACACCTGTGCCTCCCAGTTGACGGGAACCTTCAGTGCAGCTGTAGTTACAGAGCGCCACGCCCATCCGAGCTCTTTCGCGATGAATTTGCGTATCCACGTGCGGCGAAAAGCGCGCAAACCCAGCCGCTCCAGCTCATCAGGTGCATGCAGCGCGACAATGCCTCGAAATTTGCGCCGGATGTCCATTGAGTTCAGGGCGTGTCCAGCGTTGCGAGCGGCGGTTAGGCGAGCTTTCATGGCCTCCATGAGCTCGGCCTTGTTTGCGAGCCATGCCCGCTTGCCTCCGCACCCATGCCGCCTCTTCTTCAAGCTTTTTGGAGCCGTAGGACCGGCGACGATGGAGGCGATGACAGCTGCTTCGTACTGGGGCTTCAGCACTTTTGTGCCGTCCACGAACCACCCATGGACGGTACTCGGTGCGAGGGCATCAAACACCGAAAAATCCGTCGGGCGTGCGGAACGTCCGTTTGAGGTGTTGAACGGCTGCATAGGCAGTGCCATGCGATTTATAAGCTTTAGAAAATCGTCTAGAAGTGTCCACTTCCAAACCAGTCGTTGTAGCGGCCACGCTTACGACTACTGCAACTGTCGGACGAGGACCCTGTGGTCGTTGACTGCGAAACGGTTAGCTGAAGACACTCTGTGTCTGTCGAATCGTCACTGGATTGCTCATTGTCGCTGCTGCTGCTGCTGCTGTTGCTCTGTGTGCCGCTGGATGAAGACGAAAGCTGCAAAACCGACGGCTGGATGGGCGGATCTTCCTTCCATGCAGATGTTGACAAACCAAAATTGGGTTTCGGATGGGGGCTGTTGCCAGACGGAAGCAAGCCGTCGCTGATCACGATGCCTTTGGAACGGGGCTTTTGCTGCATCGGTGGTCAGAGCTTCTTGGAAGGGGGGTCGACAGCTGGCCCTTTACCCTTTTTAGCTGTAGTAGGCGGGCGACGCACGGGACCCTCTTGGGGATATGTTCGTGGCTCCTCGGGCATGCTCTCCTCTCCCTTGTTGACGTTCGATGGACCAGCTCCGGGACTTTAGTTCTGGACGCGTGGCGCAGGTTCTCGCACGCTGCATGTCTCTGACAGCCTGCGTTGACCTCTTGCCTCCTTGGCGATGACAAGCGGGATGTTCGAGGGAAGGGTAAGTGGTGATGCCTCGTTCCGTTACGCCGGAGCCTCCCTCTCTGGATACAGGGAGTATCCCTCCGGTGACGGACTCGGTTCCTCCGAGTCGTCAAAGGTTAGCGCCACCCTCTTGTGAGGACGGCCAACAGAACGGCGAGTCAGGATTGGACGTGCATGTGGGCCGTGCCTGGCCGCCTGCATGACACGCCGCGTACGCTCTTCCGGGGAAACCTTGCTGAGAAAATGGTCCATGCTGGCAGGCTGTGACAGTGAGACAACGACCGAGCAAGCGAGACAGAAGCATGCAGGGAAAGCCACTGACAGTCAGCTGCACCGCGCTTCGGGCACATACACCGGCCCTAGCCGACCCGCGACATATTGCTTTTTTTTTTTTGCGCCATTTGTTCTCGTTGTTTGTTCGAGCGTCGACCGTTCAAAAATTCCAACAGTCGTCGCTGTCGTCGAAATAAAAGAATTGAACAGGCTCGTATGTCGAATGTAATGTTCCACCCCCAGTGTTTTGTTGATTTCAAAAAAACCCCTAAAACAATTACAAAGGGCCAAAAACCTCGTCGAAAAAACTATGGCAAAGCTCAGTCATCGAATTCAAAGTTCACTGGGGTAGTTTCAAGAGTAGCAAGGATGTCAGATGATCCAGAAGATGCAGTAGCCGCCTGCGACGCAGTGGGTGATGCAGCACGAGTTGGCTCTACTCGGGCCACTGGTGCAACAAGTGCCGTCCGAGCAGATGCGATATGCTGACTCCACCAACACACCCTAAGAACAATGGGAGAGCTTACAAGGGGAGAAGGACGATGTTATTTGCGTAGCGGCCCCATTGCTTCTCTGCCCTGCCCAGTTGGTGAGTCGTCTGAGGCCGTCTGGTAGTAGGCTGCGTACCCAGCGGCGTCAACACACGCCTCGTCGTCCGCTGGGTCGTAGTCCTCCCCAGGATGGTAACTTAGGCTATCACAGCAAACCTGATGCAACCACACCTCGATCCCCGCACAATCTTCTTCCTCCATGCCTCAGACAATCTGCTCGTAATAATGTTCTTGCTCACTATGGCCCCTTGGAGAAGTGGGCGCTGGAGCTCTCCTCGAATGTGAAGCCAGCAGACGCGACCGCCTCTGCTAATGTTGAGTGAGAAGAAGCTGTGCAGTTGTAGGTTGTTGTGACATGAGACTCTTGAGACCATACGACGCAGCACAAAGGTGTAGTAAAGACAAAGGAATCAGAGCAATCAAGACTGTGGAGTTGAGGAGCCGAAGAGATGCTGAGATGCAGTGAGTCGGGGTCAGAAGGTATCATTTCCATGGTGGTACAATGTGACTGCGGTTCAGAAGTGAGGACTTCAAATCTCGGAAACCGGAAAGGAGGGCCGAGGCTAGAGTGCCGAGGGGCCGTGGAAATGCAAGGCTCCTGTGTTGCGGAGCTACAGAGTTGCGGAGATGCAGAGTGTGCTTCAGCGGGACTACGGGATTGTAGAGTTACGGGGATGTACTGGGCCGAAACAGTACTGCCTTGGCACAACGATGACATAGTGCTCCGGTGATGCGGAGCTGCACAGTTGCGGTGCAACTGAAGAGAAGAGTCACGGGAGCAAGAATGCCCCCGTGGATGTCGCTTGCCACGCACCACACTCGATCCCTGATCGATGAAATAGAGGGGGTTTCCCCTCTTGCTCTAATACCTGTAGTCGGTGGCGAGACAACGACATGCATCCGCTACCATGCAAGCATGGCACCCTCATCGTCCATAGCGACAAGTGGAGCGAGGAGTTGGTGGAAAAACCTTACGAGGATACCGAGAGTCAAGTAACGAGAGTAACAAGCCGTCAAGCTATTAGCACACGGTTGAGCGTGTTGGTGTGTGTGTGGCTTCCACCCGTCACGAGCGACGGCCGGGAGAGCGCGACAGCATGATCCCTGATGTGGACCCAGGAGGTACCAACGCGTCGGCAGGTGGTGGACCACCGACTCGGAGCTGAACGACGACCGCCCCAGCGTCCTGGATGTTGTCTCAGACCTTTTAGGGTTTTTCTGCAGCCTATAGGATTGTATCGGTGGACTGGCCATGTGCCCGATTTGCATGTTTTGCATTGTGTGTCCACTGTTCGATTCCAGATGCATGCATGTGACCAGCCAAAACGTCCGGCCTGATATCCTGCACGCTTAGGTTCATACGGCGTAGCGTTCTGATTCGTCTGCGCAGAGTTACGGTGAAAATAGTGTTTTTGGGCCGGTTTTGGACAGACCTTCCACTGCCGCGTGCGATACCCATCGTGCGCCACGGCAGGTATGTATGCAATGGACGTGTCATTTGCTAACTCTCTCTGCATGTGTTCATTTGTGGAAGCATATTTGACACTGTGTTTGTGTCGTCTAGCCAAACCCTTGCCGTTTCGCGTCCAACCCATGTTCACGCCGCGAGCTGACTTAGCGCTGACGCCCAGCCAGTGGCAAGCGTGCCAAGAATTTTCTTGGAAGATTATTTGAACGGGCCACCCACTTGAGCAACTCGAAGTGGGGCCGAGCCGCACCTAGAAACTATCATAGCACGCAGGTTGGGAGAGTTGCGTTGTTGATGCAGCATGCGGGCTTCCACGCTCGTTCCTTATTCTACTACCCCCACAGCCTGTAACTCTAGGTCCGAGTGCACTGGTGCACTAGTTTGTTACTCAGGGACGCACACGCCAGTGTTAGTGCTAGAAAGCAGCTGAAAACCAAAAATGACGGATTAAGAAACAAGAACGAGCAACAATGGGAGACCCCTCCTAATTCTAGCTCTCCACCCAACTCTGTAGAGCTTGTTACTCAGTTTCTACGCCAATCAGAATATACACCTATTTCATGGCGGGCGGAATGACCACATATCCCTCGTTTGGGACATAAGCATACCCCCCCCCCCCTTGCTTAGAACGATAAGCCCCATCCATCCCTGCGTCGGAACAATAAGCCTAATCCGCCCCTATGTTGGAACAATAAGCATGATCCGCCCCTTCCACACGGACGCGAGTTTGCACGCGTGAAAAATCAACACTATACGTTTGTCCAAAGATAGCATGTCGACGTTGCATGGAT
>SZWC01001676.1:60744-71087 GCA_023375785.1 Penium margaritaceum
CCTCGTTTGGGACATAAGCATACCCCCCCCCCCCTTGCTTAGAACGATAAGCCCCATCCATCCCTGCGTCGGAACAATAAGCCTAATCCGCCCCTATGTTGGAACAATAAGCATGATCCGCCCCTTCCACACGGACGCGAGTTTGCACGCGTGAAAAATCAACACTATACGTTTGTCCAAAGATAGCATGTCGACGTTGCATGGATCCGGCGTCGACATGCTCACGTCACATCTTTTGACCCAATCATAACAAACTGGCCAATTGAAAGGTTTGTGATTTTTCGTATGTGGCTTGTAAGTAGTTTGCATGGGAGGTCCGAGACTCCCCATGCATTGAAGGGGAACCTGCTGGGCCCCGCTGTCGCGGGACCGAGCTGGTGCCCGCGCAAAGACAAACCCTAAAACCCTGGTTGTAACCAGGGGGTGGGTTTTTCTGTAGTTTGTACATCAAACGAGGGTATAAAGTTGAGAAAAAATATGAAATAAAACAAACACAAGTTTTCACTCCACGTTCATGGAGGGGGGATTCCTACGGACACCCGTCCGCCGGAATCCCCGGCGAAGTCCCCCCACCCCCACCCCCCCACTACACTCCCCCCCACCTCTCGCCAGTCCACCGACCACCCGTACCATCGCGGCCCTCCATTGCGAGGGCCTCGATCGGTGGGCGGGTGGGTGGGCAGGTGGGCTGCAAGAGGCGAAGGGGGTGCGGGGTGGGGAGGGGGGGGGGGGAGGTTGACAAAGTGCCGACCGACGGACGTCGGCCGGCATTCTCTCCCCACCCTCCCCCCCACCCCTCGAAACTATCGCGGCCCTCCATCGCGACAGTCGTAATGGAGGACCGCATTCTACTGGGCATGCTCGCTTTCGCCATGCTTACGCAGTGACATGCGTCACTGTTTGAGCTTGGTGAGAATGGGGGGAGGGGGGGTGGACAGAGTTTGTTTTTGCCGGACAGGGGCGAATGGGGCTTATTGTTCCGACGGAGGGGTGTATGAGGCTTATTGTTCCGACGGAGGGGCGAATAAGGCTTATTATTCCAACGGAGGGGTATCCGTGGGTCATGGGTAACAAACCAGGGGGGAATCGACATTCTCGCCGTCTTCTAACAGGTAGGGGTTTCTCGTCGAGCCTTGCAAGACGGCCGACAGCCCAAAACCCGGGCGGTATCCGTTTTGCCTGAAAACATGACCATACCATAAGACACATGCTTTGAACATAGTCATGCGGTCGGAATCGGTCAGGAAAATATCGGTGAGGAGTTATGGCTGCCGAAAATGAGGTAGCGTATACGATAATCACTGGTGCCAACAGTGTTAGAGAATCACGAAACCTGAACCCTAGGCATGGTATAGCGTTGCGATTGCAAAAGTGCAGTCAAACACGACGTTGGAGGTGTGCAGTCAGCATATGTAGCAACAGTGCATGCAAGCGGCACGATTGCCGAGGAGGTCTGCCGATGGAGGTGAGGATGTTGGAGGGAGGAGGCCCTAGCAAACAGCGTGTAGGCCTCAGCGTGTGTCGACTCCATTGGACGACACTCCAACAGCATCGTGTCTCGTCGTCATTCATCTGCATGCCGATTTACACAAGTTGGGAGGGCACAACAGAGTACAAGTGAGAGACGTGTGAAAAAACCAACCGGCGCCACCCAAGGGTCGAACTGAATCGGTGGGTAAAAGCCGTTGTGGTCACTCACACCTCGAGCGATCGAGAGTGTGGCCTTGTAGGATCAGCAACCCGGTGCAAGTACTACACAATCAGCACAGCATGCAAAGCAAGCAGAACCAAGAATCTACATAGACCACAAGCGGATGTGGTGCATGCATTTCTCGTGTAATCTCTCTCATGTTTCAGCCATGCTATGGCTAATCACCAATTGCTAATAAGAGTAAGAAATCTCTCTGGCAGAACTGAGCGTGTATGAGCCCACGCCAATTTTGCACCCGGTAGAGACGCCATCGATGCGTGGCCCACATTTTCGTATCTTCTTAGTCATCTACAAGAATGGTGTGTGTAGATGGACGGAGTCAAGAGGTCACTTGCGTGTTTGATAGACACAACCGTAGAAGTCCTCACTCCGGTGTTTATCTCCTTAGAAGACCACATGATCGGCCTACTAGATCGTCCCGCCATTCGAGCATACCGATTTTTTGATAAGCTATAGTCCTCAACCAAAGTACACCAACGTCTCCTGTAGCGACATAACCTCTCCACATCTTATGAAACTAAATGGAAGGAAATATTTCCTACCAATCAATTTGACTAGCTGTTTGTCTGAGTAAAGCACGACTTCCTCCTCCCAGATCTTCGCCTAAGAGACGTGCAGAACAAAATCCTCTTTCGCTCCATTCAGTGACCCTTCGCACATGGCATCCCATTCATGGCTTAAGCACCTGTCCCTTCTGTGCTGAAGAGGAAAAAATTGAACATTTCTTTCTTCTCTGTCGCCAACTACACCTGCTCAGACAACATATGGAGAACTTCTTAAAAAACCTCCTTCCGGACACACCCCGCACGGTCCCAGAACTTCTCTTAGGCCCCCTTAAGAACAAATTGTTCAGTTTTTCCTGGTCCACATCTTGCGTTACCCTTTTCCATCTCATCTAGCAAGAACGCTGGGCGATGAGATCATCACCGTAGTTGGGACAAACTTCTAGCAAAACATCTGCCTTTTTTGCACCTTGAACATTCTAAAGAACCCAAAAATGTCACGTGGAAACATACTAACCCTTACCCTCCGCTTTGATTCCTGTCTTGGGGGACCGGGTTGAACTCCCGGGCTGTTTCGGTGCCGAGGTAGCCCCCCCGCCTCAGTACCACAGGTATAAAAAAGAAGTATATGAGGTATGGCTCAACCCCGCTCGTACTTCGCAAGGAAGCCGTGCCACCCATCGGTCCCCCTTTCACCTAGTCTCATAAATTGACCATTGACTCCAGGTATACGACATTTGTGTCTCTTTGTCTATCGCAGATGAGGCAGTGGAAACTCCGACGTCAAGATGTCAGGCCCATTGCGAAAATCCAGGGGGCATATTGCCTGAGATGCAAACCAAATACTTTCAGGAGGCAAACCATGTCAGCTGTGATTAGTTCCTGAATGGATCCACCTTGTGAGTTGACCGCCTGCGCAGTTAAATATACGAAGCCAACCAATGAGCAACGAGGCCGCTAGGATTTGTGCTCAGAGTCGAGTCGCGCTCGACCATTTAGCTGAAAAGTCAAACGTGAGCTGGTCTGCAACCTACAGGTGACTGTTTCGTAAGTGAGAAGAGTTTGCGACGTCTAGCAGAGGGGAGAAGAGAGGATGGATACATACTGGGAAAATCGACCGCTTTCATGCCCGGACTACTTTGACTTGACGTGCCGGTGCGGCAGGGTGTGTGTAGCCGGCCGGCATCGACCACCGACGACCTCGATCCACGGGTCCTACGGGCGATGTGACGGTCGCCCTCCCTCGAGCGCAGGTCAGCTGATGCCCGAGGGGCCAAGCCGCGGAAATCGCCCATCGGGTGGCAGCGGCACCTGGCGGAAATGCTGTCAGAGCGCGACCCGCTTTGTCTTCGCGGCTAGCCGCATTGACGATCAAAACGGTCGTCCGTCAACCGGCAAACTTTCGCGATAGCAGCCGGCGGGAGACGTCACCGGCTGTTTCGCATACAGCCGTCTGTGCGCCCGGCACGATTCCGGGGCCCCCCAGTACGAGCCGTCGGATTCGATCCCGCTGCATCGGCTACGACGCCTAGCGCCTACTGCAGGCAGTAACCACTGTGCAGGGAGTATTCGTCTGGCGACCACCGAGAACTTGCGACGACCGCGACGCGGCATGAGTCAGCTCGTACGGCCCCTTGAGCGGCGAACGTTGCCGGTGGCGACTGACGGCTGTGCATTGGACAGTCGGCCATCGGCTTGTGCTTGTGCGCACGTGCGAGAGGTTAGAAGGGGAGGAGGTCGCGCAGGTCGCGACCGTCGTTCGGCGCTGGTGCAGTTGCAACGGCCGAGACGAGAGCGAGGGCGAGGCAGACGAGGGAGCGTCGATGTCGCTCCTCGTCAAGACTAGCACTCCAGCATTCTAGAATCGTCAGACGGTTGCAACGGCTGTGGCCTTCTAGGTCATGAGAAGTGGCCGCAGGAACAAGCCGTCTGCGCGGTTGCCAAGCATGTCTCCCTGCCCACGCTCTCTTTCGCGACGACACTTGCTATTGCTTTTTTCAGAATTGTTGGCAATACGCAATACGTCTCACTGTTAGTGACGTACAGTGGGCCATGTACTCGAGTTGGAGCTAAGGGGGCACCAGACCCATGGTGAAGTTTGAGACCTGTGCCGCTGTGCACTCCAACCACTTGCTACCTGGACTTTCGAAGCCGACGGTCACCCTCCACAGTAACGGGCGGGAGGCCGCAGTCCACTCGTGACCCTGCCAATGGCCGCTCCCTAGGTCAGCGACCAAATATTGCACCTTAGACTCGCGGCGCTTGCCCGTCACGGCAGCCCTCATCCGCAGACATTCACAACCAGCAGCAGCAGCAGCAGCAGTGAATTGTCAGTGTTTCGCCTATTGTGGTCGGCGGCGCCTGCGGTCGCAATTGGACTGTGTCAGCGGCAACACCGCTCTCACTCGTTGCGTTCTGGCCTGCCTCGTTGCACCCCGAATCACTCAGCAGCAGAGCACGGAAAGCGCCACTTGCCCGAAGAAAATCGAGGGAGAGAAGTGTGGGGAGCAGCAAGGGACGCGGGGATACATCGCGAGGAGAAAGGGCGGTGGAATTGGCGGCATTGTCTGGGGAAGTAGAGGCAAGCTGTGGGCGCAAGCGGAGGCTTGCAGGGCCGTTGTGGCTGGAGAATGTGAAACCCGTCTGGGGTGAGACTGCAGGCTGCTTCCTAACCCAGGCTCGCAGGACACCCTAGGGGTCGTCAGCTTGCCGGGTCGTCAGCTTGCCGGGCCGTCAGCCCCGTCAGCGCCCGATCACTTGGCGCGTGGAGGATCAGCAGTTGCGCGATGGCGGTGCAAGTGCTTCCGGCGCGAACGGAGTCGCTGAGGCGCGACTACGAGGTGGGGCGGCGGCTGGGGCGCGGGTCTTTCGGCGTGGTGTATGAGTGCCGCAACCGCCACACGGGCTTTGCCTACGCGTGCAAGATGATTGACAAGTCGCGCCTCGCGGATGAGGCTGACGTCGAGGATGTGCGGCGCGAGATCGGCGTACTGAAGGCGCTGGCGGGGCACTCTGGCATCGTGGAGCTGCAGGACGTGTACGAGGACGACGCGTTCGTGTATATGGTCATGGAGTTGTGCGAGGGTGGCGACCTTTTCGACGACATCAAAGGCAACGGGCCGCTGCCCGAGCCTCAGGCGCGCGTTGTGTTCCGCGAGCTGGTGTCGGCCGTAGCGTACTGCCACGCCAACAGCATCATGCACCGCGACATCAAGCCCGAGAACGTTCTGTTCCTGCGGCCGCCCGCAACACAGGAGAAGAAGCAGCAGCAGCAGCACGGCCCCGGCGGCAGCGCGGACGCCAGCTCCTCCGCTACATCTCCTAGCTCCTCAACCGTGTCGTTTTCTGCACGTCCTCACGGCGCATGTGCAAGCAGCACCTCGTCGTCATCCAACTCCTCCTGCTCGTCTCCGCCGGCGTCCTCCACCTCCTCCGCGTCGTTCGCCTCCGCCGGCGCCGTGCCCTCGCAGCGCCCGTCTGGGGTGAAGCTAGCAGACTTCGGGCTGGCGCTGGTGCTGGCGCAGGGCGAGACGGCTGTGGGGCTCACGGGCAGCCGTTTCTACACCGCGCCCGAGATGGTGCGCGGCCGCCGCTACGGGCGGCGCGCGGACGTGTGGTCGCTGGGGGTGGTGCTGTGCACGCTCCTGACGGGCCGCCTGCCGTTCGCCGGCAAGACGCACGAGGACGACGAAGGGCTGAAGCGCTCCATCCTGCGCGGCACGGTAAACTTGGAGGCGTCGGTGTGGAAACCCGTGTCGGCGCTGGCCAAAGATCTGGTGCGCCATATGCTCACGGTGGACCCGCGGAAGCGCCCCAAGGCCCGTCACGTGCTGGAGCATCCCTGGTTCCGGGGCGGCGCGGGGGAGGGCGCTGCGTGCTGCAGCATGTGCGGCGCCGGGCTAGGGTTTGCTGGCAAGTCCACAGGCCCCGCTGCAACTGCTGCTGGTAACGCAGCTGCAGGCGTCGGTTTTGTGGCAGCGTCAAGTGCTGCAGCCACGCAACAGCTGCAGCAGGCCGGCCTGTCCAGTGGTGGTGCAGCCGCAGGGCCTGATGGCGTCGCCGTGGCGGTTGGTGGAGGCGGCATGGGAGGCACAGCAGCGGTGTTGGGGAGCGGTGTGATGTGCGACGGCTGCAGCGTGTCTGCTCAGAGGGAAGCCGCCAGTCTATCACAGCTGTCGCTGCAGACGCACCTCTACCTGCAGGCGCATGCTGCTGCTGCTGCCTCCCGCGTGGCACCGCCAACCGTGGCAGGAGCTGCGCCCACCGTCCTGAGCCTACCGGGAGCGATGCAGGTGCAGACTCCCAACGGCCTTCCCTCTCCAGGTCCCCTATCTTCCCCTGTGCCTGTGTCTGGGGGTACAAAGTCGTTGGCTGTTGCAGGGCGGCAAAGTAGCGGAATGGCCGGGGGGGGGAGGAGAGCGGGGGCAGGAGGTGCAGCAGCCAGCGCCGTGGGGGTGGGCAGTGGGGGCGTCCTGGCAGGGAGCAGGCGTGGTGTGCCGCCGCCGCTGACCATCGTGGCAGCTGCAGGAGCTGTGCCACTTTCCGCTGATGGCCCGGACGCTTGGCAGGAATGCCGAAGCCACGTGCTGTACAGCCAGCAGCAGCACCACCACCAGCAGCAGCAGCATCAGCAGCAACACCAGCAGCAGCAGCAACAGGGGCAGCAGCAGCAGCAACAGGGGCAGGAGCATCATCATCGGCTGTCTCAACAGCATCCACAGCAGCAGCCACTCCTTGGGCTGAATCAACCAAGCGCACTGATTCCTACACCGCTATCTCCTCCTACTCCTGCGTTTGATGACGACGACGTCGACCCAGACGACGACCTATCCTCGCCCTACTACTACCCGCCGAGCCCTCTGACCCCAAGCCCGGCAGAGCAGCAGCAGCAGCAGCTACAGCCGCCGCAGAGGCATGGCTCCTTCACTGGCCTGGGTCAGCAGCATGCCGCAGAGCCTCTGAGCGTGCCGGTGACGCTGTCGCCGCGCCCCATGTCAGCCGTCCCTGTGCGCATGGACAGCCAAGGCTCAAGAGCAGCAGGCAAGCTGGTGACTTCGCCGCCGCAGCAGAAGCAGCAGGGGGCAGCGGTCGTCGGCCCTGGAGGGGTGTGCCGAAGGGTTTTGTTTCCTGCGGGAGCTGCTGCCGCCACCACTCCATTGGAAGCGACAACCACCGCCAGCCCCTCTGCAGGTGGAATGAGTGTACCTGCTGTGTCGCAACAGCCATTTGCTGCGACATCCAGCAGCAGACTGTTTGCCACAGCTGCTGCGCCTGCAGTGGCAGCAAGCCTCAAGTGGGAGGGTGTGAGATCGGCAGCACTGATGGCAGCCAGTGGCAGTGCTGCTGCTGGGGTGGGGGCGAGCTCTGCAGCAGGTGGCGCTGCGACATCAGGCAGAGGTACAGCAGGTGCAGCTGCAGGCACAGAAAAGAACAGTCCAGAGAGGCGTGCGCCAAGTCCGCTGCCACTGGCGTACCGATCTGGCCTGTCAAGGAAGGGGTTTCCCTCGTTCAATGCAAATGCGCCGCTGGTGTCGTCGTCCAAATTCTGTGAGGCGCCTCAAACCTTTGCCAGCGGGTTGATGTCGTCTGGTGGTGTGTGTGACTGGATGCCCGGCGTGGCCAGACCGCTGGGCGCGACTGCAGGTAGGCATGCCCCTGGTCCTGAGCTGGGACCAGAGCAAACTGCTGCTGGAGCCCCAATGCCAGACATGCACCAGAACAAGGAGAACAACCTCCCTCATGTGCTGGCCAATGGCTTCGCCGGAAGCCGTGTGTATCAGCAACAGCACCAGCTGCAGCAGCCTCAGCAGCAACAGCAGCACCACCAACAGCAGTTCCAGCAGCAGCAACTGCAGCTGCAACAGCACCAACAGTATCAGCACCGTCCATCAGCTCGTGATGGTGCTGCGGCTCTCACGGCTCCCGCGGCATCCCATGCCGTGTCGCCGTTGTCGTCTGCTCTGGCTGCAAGCCAGCGCGGCGCTCCCCCAGCGGAGCACAGCGAAGGACTGAGGAACACTGCTCCTACAGGCCTCGGCATTCTCCACAAGACAGGCTCTGGCAGGACGCATGGCACAGGTGTGGTTAGGAGCATGGCCATGGGTGGCATCTCTGGTGGCGGTTTCGGAGCAGGTTCAGCTGCACGGTCGCCGTCGCCCATTCTGATGCGGCGTGGCAGTGCAGTTGCTAGTCCGCGGTTGTCGACGGAGGATGTGGCGATGGTGTCGCCGATGGTGCCCCTGCCAGGCATGCACTTTGGGTCGCCATACCTTGTTGCGTGCGCACCCGACCGCCGCAGTGCAGGCCACCACATCCGGCACGAGTAGCTGGATGCAGTAGATGGATCAACTGCCAGTAGAGACGTTTACGGAGCAAGGAGGTGACAGTATGATGGGGGAGCAGACGTGCACAGACCAGTAGTTGCCGTTTGGAGGGTGAAGGGGCGTAGTGGACACAGGATGACAGAGAGTGTCAGGGCTGCACGTGGCAACGTCTTGCCCCCTTAAGCGCCTTTCCCGATGAAATGGCCAGTCAACCTGCAGAGCTATGTGAGATGTCATTTCCTTAGAGCAGACTATCCTCGAAGTCAGTTCAGGCTTTAACTTAAGCGTCTTTCACTCCCAGTGGAGCCACTTGCACAAAATTGAGCAATTGATGAAGGGCAGAGGCCGTCGGGCCTGCCATCCACAGCAGTGCACGCTAGTGAAAACGGATGTCGCTGAACACCAGTGGAGTGCCACCACTGCAGTCGGTGCTGACCATTGGTTTCATGTTCCCTACTTGGAGTAAATGGGGAGTGTGTGGCAGGAAGATGGAAAGATGGGAGGGAGCAATAGCTGTAGCCATGTCAGGCAAACACACCGTGCATTTGCTGTGACATGAGAGAAGTGGATTTTTGATGGACCTAACTCAGACACAACTTGTCGTCACTCATTGGGACAGTGTTCTTGGCTCACCTGCTCAAGGCTCATCTTTCCTCATGCTTCCACCAGTTTGTTACCAGCATCAACCGCCTTGCTCACATCAAGATGGTGACTGTTCTCCTTCTAGACGTTTATATGACTGCCATCAGAAGAGGGTCCCTTCCCAATCTGCCACAGTTATGAGACATGATGTTACACAGAAATGGAGCATTCTTTTGACTGTTTGCCATGGTGATTAGCAGGACGACGCACAGTGATGAGCGAAGTTCTGTCAACACGCATCCCTTGCTATGTAACAGACGGTCTAGCACATCTGTGATGGTCCCAGCAATAGAGGCAAAAAGAAATCATGTGATGCACAATCTCACCCAATCTGTGTCTCGCACTAAGCCATACTCGAAGGACTGTATCAAGAGTGCACTCACTTTGTGTCTTCAAAACATGAGAAAGACTAGCAGTGCCCAACTGCACCAAATGGTGCAATGTCCACCCGTCTAGCATCTGGTACGGTGTCAGTAGTGGGAGGCAGTCTGATTGTCTGCACAACCAGCTTCTTGTGTGAGAGACAATCTTCTGCTTGAGTTCTACAGAAATGTGTTCGCCAGTTCAAGGCAGTGCAGATGTGCTGCTTCGTGTGCTCACTCACGCGGCAGCCACACTCTGGGTGCCTGCCGCTGCTGGGGCGGCAGCAGGAGTGGCTCCCCCTTGTGCCTGGGCCTGATGGGCCAGGCGTGAGACGGACGTTATGTTCTCCTGCCGCCGCCAACCAACCACAGCACAACGCAACGCAGCACAAGGCAGCGCCACACCGGCAGGCATGCATCAACAGCATACTCACGCACAGAGCAAAACGAAAACACCAATTATTCTGGAACAGCACTGACACGTACTGCAAGGAGGCACACCATTGCACACAGACTCTCCACGCAACGCAATGTGACACAAAGCAACATGACACAACGCAATGCAACGCAAGGCAACACAACACAACACAACGGAACACAATGCAACGCAAGGCAATGCAACGGAACGCAAAGCAAAGCGACGCAACGCAACGTGAAGCGATGTGCCGCGACGCGGCGCGATGCACCGCAACGCAACACAACGCACCACAACACAATGCAATGCAATGCAACGCTATGCAGCACAGCACAAGACAACGCAACGCAATGCGACGCGACGCGACGCGACGCGACGCGACGCGAC
>SZWC01001676.1:94607-106365 GCA_023375785.1 Penium margaritaceum
GCACGCACACACACACACACACACACACACACACACACACACACACACACACACACACACGCACATGCAGACACAAACGCACACCTGCAGACACACACAGACACTCGCCTGTATTATTTGAAAACGCGAAACTATGCCAAAATTTGATTTGAACCTTGAGTCTAAAGTTTGATGACAATGGTTACTACGTAACCCAAAAATCTGTCGACGAGCACGAGGATTGCGTCATATTCCTCAGGTATGACAGGTAATCGTATGATGAAGTCCATGGAGATATAAGTCCATGGCTCCGTCATGATAGGGGGCGGTTGCAGAAGTCCGGGTGGCCGCGCGCGTCGGGATTTCAGTCGCTAACATGTGTCACAGGCCTTGCAAAAGTCAGCCATGTTGGATTGCATTTTGTCCCACTAGTAATGTTTTGCCAGCTTCTTTAGCGTCTTGTCCTCTCCAAAGTGTCCACCTGGTCCTATGTCGTGGCAGTCTTCCAGCAGTATACGGCAAAGCTCGTTGTTCGGGGAACGACCACTTAGCGAGTGAATCGTCGTCACCAATAGGGTGCGTCGAACCAGAATTTTGCCTTGTCACATCCGTCGTGCTGGTCGTAGCCTCGTGTGAACAGTCGCTCAAGATATGGGTCTCGCTGCAGCTATAGAGTTGCCACCTCAGCCATTAAATCTGGTTGGCAGTTGAGTGCGTCCACTGGGTTGATTTAGCTCACCCGGTACTCGATATCGCGGTCGAACCCGGATTCAAGGAACTCCATCCATTGGGTTTGATGTCAACTGAGATTCGATTGTGTTTTCACATGTTTGAGCTCATGGAGGTCATGAACAATGCATCGGCGACACTCTAGATAATACCACCATGTCTTAAATGCATGTACGACCGCCAATGTTTCTTTCTTGTGTACGACGTAGTTAGTTCAGCTCATCATAGTTTTTTAGACATATAGGCAAACGATTGATTGTCGTTGCCGTGGTCGTGCAGGAGGACTGCGCCAATGACTCGGTCTGACACATTTGTAGTCATGATTTAGTCGACCATCGTATTGTCTAATCGTAGGGTTGACGTCGAGGTCAGAGCGTTTTGCAAAGCGGTGAACGCTTCTTGTTTGCTGTCTCCCCATCGCCACGCATATTCATTTCAAGTAAGGTCGGCTAGAGGCCCTGACATCCGGGCGTAATCCCATATGAATCACTGGTTGTGAGTGCAAAAGCCGAGGAAAACTTGAATTTCTCGAACGTTGGTTAGCGTTGGCCAATCAGCGACTGCTGCCACTTTTTTCCGATCCATGGCGACACGCCTACCGCTGATGACATGACCCAAAAACTTGATCGAGCGGCAACCGAAGTCACACTTAGAGAGTTTTCCAAAAAAACTCTCTTTATAAAACTCGGAGGACTTTTTGAAGATGTCCATCGTGCTCCTCTGCGGTGCGCTTGTACGCCAGAATGTCATCGAGGTACACCACGAAAAAATGATCTAGGTATGGACGGAACATGTTGTTCATTGTCACCATAAATGCTGCCGGGGCATTTGTTAGTCCGAATGGCATCACCGTCAATCGGAAATGTCCGTAGCAAGTTCGGGACGCTGTCATCTTGATGTCGGCGTCTGCTACACGTATCTGGTGAAAACCGCTACGCAAGTTGATTTTGCTGAAAATTCGAGCCCCTCGGAGTTGGTCAAAAAGCACGTCAACTTGAAGAAGAGAACATCGGTTCTTGATGGTAGCGTTTTTCAACGCCCGATAGTCCACGCACATCGGCAACTCACTAGTTTTCGTTTCTACAAACAATACTTGTGTGGTGTATGGTGATGTGGATGGGTGGATGAACCCTTGACCGAGCATCTCATCGAGTTGCTCTTTTAGCTCGGTCAGCTCGTGACTGTTAATCTGATAGGCCCCTTGAATTGTAGGTTTGCTATCTGGCTTCAATTCGATACGATGGTCGATGTCTCGTTCAGGATATAAGGTTCTTGAGAGTTTGTCAAGGAAGACGTTCGAAAATTCCTGGATGAGTGGTGCAAACTCTTCGCGTACCATCGCGAACTTTGTTGATGCTGATGAGGATGATGAGGCCGACGATGAGTCAGTAGCTGTCACTTCCGCTTCTTGTATTTGCTTGAGATGTGCAAGCCACGCACAAGCTCCCCGTTATATACAATACTTGGCCACGTTGAGCAGTATTGGCCACACAGGTTGTTGCTTCTCGTCTACCGTAGCTTCCTCTATTGCTTCCACTAGCAGTTTTGGTCCCCCACGCGGGAGTGGTCGTTTGGCACTGTCGATTTTCCACGTAGACGTTGCCGCTGTTCCAGTTGACCTATGAATTTTTGCCAGTACAGGAAATCTCGTTGGAGGATGATTTTGTTATCGCTCAGTGGACAGGACCTCTAGACGGTTACATCCAGTAGATCTCCCACTTGTAGTCGTAGTGGTTCTCAGAGTCTTCGTATTTGCAATCTCTCGTTGACAATATTCCCTTCAAACACCCATGGTTTGATGTGTAAACCCAGTTTGCGAACCATCTTGTTGGTCACGAAGCTTTGTGAAGCTCCTCCATCCAATAATGTCAGTACCGTTCTACGACTCTTGCATCCTTGAGGCTGACGTTTTAGGAGTATCACCAATTGGCCGTCCTTGTACCCCTTGTCAAACTTTGTGTTATGAAAAACCTTCTATGGCAATGTAGGCCATTCAGATGGGCAATCGTTTGGCGCAGATTACTCCTCATGGACAAGATTTACGCCTTTTACTCCTCTCCTTAGCTGTTTCTCAACCCGGTTTTTTGCAACTTCCCCTCCTTTTCGGCCAACTGCTTGCTCCAATAGTTGCAAGCAATGTGCCTGACTCCTTCGTAGTTGTACCATGTTTGCGTATCTCTTTGGTCGACGGCTGCCACTTCCATCTGAGTTGAGGAGTCTGCTGACTAGTTTTTTTTCGTTTCCACAACAGTTGTGGTTAGGAGGTCACCAGCCGTAGGATTCCTAGATAAGAGCGTTGTAGTCGGTTCTGTCAATCCTTTCTGTTGCTGCAATCATTTGTGGTAAGTTGTTTTGGATGTAAAAAATGGCGATTGCTCTTCGCATATCTCGCTTGAGGCCGTTGTTATTGTGAAAACAGAGTTCGTTGGGAGTGATGTCTGCTCCGGTGATGATCTCGCGGAATCTCTACGTATACTCCGCCACGTTGGATGGCTGACGGAGACGCTAGAGCTTGTATTGTACGTTGGACTTTTCATTCAGTCGTCTAAAGCATGCAAGCATTGCACAAAAGAATTGATTCTTGTTGGTTGGTGGCGTCAACGCGTCTTACCATTGTGGGTTGATCTGCTCCAAGGGTAGAACGCTTGCGGTCGGCTATATGAGACGGGCGTCTTTGGCCATTGGTGATGCTCCACCAGTCTCCTGTTGCCATTGGGTGGTCTTTAGATCGGACCATCAACTTAGCGTCGTGCCACGTAAAAGTGCAGTTGTGAGGTCAATTTTCTTCTGATCGTTGTTGACCCCAGGAGCGCTAAAGTACACCTCCAAACTTGTCACCCACATCGGAACCATCGGTCCTTTTGAGTTTGCATGATGGAACGGTTTTGGTGGAGCTGAATGAATTTTGGTTTCTCTCGAGGGTTGGGGACTTCTCTCGACAAGCACCGCTTCTCGTGCGCTTGCGTTGCAATGAGCCTTCATTGCGCCGTTGAGTTGTTAAAGTAGATGGTTATTGATTCATTCGAGCGCGGAGATCTGGTTTGCGCGTTCCTCGTTGATCCGCGTCCGTCGTCCAATTCAACCTGTCATTCTTGCTGTCCTTGTCGAGGCTCTTGGTAGGGAGAACTGGCTTACCGTCGTTTGTTCCACAACCGGATTGGTCGTCGAAACTGTAGGGGTCGGTCCACCTGCCTTATAACTTGTCATGCGAGCATTTGTTGTCGCTTCAGGGTTTTTGTATTGACACGTTCTACTCCTCCATGACCGAAGTCATAGCCAATGACCCGTTGCTAGTCACCGGTTGCACTTGCTTGCCTCATAGTCACGAAGTCTGCGAAGTCTTGATGTGCGAGATGTGATGACGGCTTGTGCAAGGTGGTCCTTTGGATGGGTAAAGTAGCCGGATGCCTCTCCAGCACCGGTGCGCATTTATACCAAGTACTATGCCAAACGAGCGTATATGGTGAAGAGGTAGAAGTTGCAAGGCAGAACACAATTTGGAGTCTAGGACACTTGAGCAATTTATAATTGGCGCTCAGTGTACTTCGATGACAAGTGTTAAAATGATCAAATATATATACAAGTGTTGAGATAGGAATGAGGCATAGTCGGGGTCACTGGGTCGATTGTCGAGTGACGCGTGAGGAATCGCGTTGTTGATGGTGTGCCATGGGAAACTTCAAGAATTGAAGGTGAAGATGCGAGATGCATCTTTGTAAATCTGTATTCATCTCGGTGTGTCAAGAAGTCCACCAAAAGGTCGTCATACTTCTGTCATAGATTTGCGAGAGTGGACAAAGTTTTCGGAAGGTTCGTGACAATTCATTGGAGGCGGTGGCAGTTGGGTGGTTTGCCCTAGACCGTCGGAGTGAACATCGCGGTCTCACAACGTCATGGGCTGTTAATGTAATAACAGAAATGCCCACTCGGAAAGATTAGGGACACGTGTTCGTTTGGTACGTAACATCCAATTAGTCAAACTATCAAAAATACATATCTGTTTTGCCGAGCGAAATGTAGGTGGTTCACAGGGATGAGGTGTGGAACAAAAGCCGATTCGAGATTTTGGGACGAATAGATAATTTGTATTAATTAGTTAGTGTACTTCGATGACAAGTGTCAAGTGTGTCCGGCGCATGCATACAATACCGCGTATGAGAATGAGTCATAAGTCGGGTCCTCCGCGCTCAAGCTGAGCAACGCATGCGAGGTCACATCGTGAGTGGCGGATTGGAGAAACTTCGCCGAGAAGTCAAGGGGCTTCAAGATTATCTTGATCCTTCTTTCTAAAAGTCAAGCGTCTTCAAGATCGACGCGTGGTAGGAGGCACCACTAGAATGTGCCACTAGTAAACAGTACTCCTAGGGCGGCATACATTGACAGCAACCATAGGACGTTGGCGACGCCCAACTCATGGTTGTGTGTTGGTTGTCGTGCAGATGCTCGAGCTCAAAGGGGGGAGGACACTAACCGTGCTGACCAACAAGTTGTAGTTTAGGTCCAAGTGCCATGCACGTGTTCATGTCTAGGTGGTGATTAGGATTACTAAACTTCTTTCACAATGTTCATGACTCACTATCTATCACTTTCACTTGTTGGCCATGAATCGTGACGCTTCATTGTAAGTGAGGAGGAACGTAGCGGGAGGACCAGTTTGGCGCTCCCATCTCATGATGGCGAGGGGGTGGCTGCGAGCCATCCCTCGCTATTGCGAGGGTTGCCCGGTGGCCAACCACCCCCTGGCCACCATCCGGCGGGAGGTCGGCGGCCGGTCAAGTGATTGACCGGCCACCCACTTGCGAGCCACAAGCCACGAATCGAGGTGCTGGCTCGATCGGCGGCCATGAGGTCGCAAGGCCTCAAGGACTGAGGCTTGTGACCTCGACTCCTTTGCTTTGCCCTCTCCTCTTGGCCTCCTCGAATGATCGAGGCGAGAGATAGAGGGAGAGAGCAAGGGTGTGAGACGCGAGAGAAGTGTAAAAGTGCTGGTGCGAGATCGCCAGATGTGCATGGCACGCCACGATTTTGCGTCATCGCGTAAAAAACAAAACTCGTGTTTGAACTCACAAGTTCGAAGTTGTACCCCCCTCGTTTGAGACCGAGAACGAGGGGGCGAGGCAAAAACGGAAATGGGCCTCCGGAGACTCAAAACATTCAAGTATCTCTACACGGGGTGCTGATGACGTTTGCCGCTAAGAGTGATGCGGTGGGAAAAATGCCTCTAGCAAGTTTTGGATTCCATTCTGCAAACTCCAGTGACAACCTAAATGCAGAAGCTGAAGACCCGTCTGTTACACCAGTGTAGTTTGATTTAATGACCCATTTTGAGATTTGCTATTTCATACTTTTATCCTGAGACACTTGGAAAAATTCACACTTTTTTATATAAACACCACCACAGTTTGATACTTGTGAATTGGTGCATGTCAAAACAGTATCAACGCACCAGCTCCTTCAACGTTTACGCTAGAAGTGCCCTGTCTATTGAAAGGCAAGGAACTGACCAGTAGCTGGTCTTGTGTCCATATGAGTAGGAATTGTAACCTTTTGCACATAGTTTTATACAACCAAATACAGTCATTTCTACTTTGAATACACACTAAGCATGTCATTGTGACTACACACTAAGCAAATCACATAGAAATGAAATTGCAGTTGTAGTTGTACAAGCACAGACAACACACGTTCCACTAGTATTGCAAAAGCAAATGCACAACATAAACGTTGGAAAGAAATCATTTGATTTAAATGCATCCCAGTTCATCTCCATTTCATCACCATCGCCGTCCTCATCACCACCTCTCTCTCTTCCTTATCGTTCTCCTCTTCATCCTTGTCATTCAGAAATGTGCCAAGCCCTCCAACTATCATACTGCTGCTCACACTAAGTTTGCTTCCTTTTTCTCTGCGCTTATTGTTGTGCTCCTCTTTGTCGGCATACTCTTTAGCTACCATCACATGTCAGTTTACCAGGAATTCCAGGAGGGAGGACTGGTTGGTCCACGACTTCATCGTCAGTAACTTCTCCGAATTCAGTCGGTCAAGCAAATGCTTCAAGTTTTTCATGAATTGCCTTCCAGGACCAAAAGAAATCTGCTCACAAGGGATGCATGTAACAGGCACATCACACATGTCAACCACAGCAAGGTAAAACAGTGAAACTTTTCTTTCAATCCTCATCAAGTGCTTAGATCATGGCAGCATAGACCCTTTTTTGGAAGCTTGCTCCACTGATCCGCAGGAGCCTCTTGCACTTTGCACATGTATTCCGAGGGATCAGCCAGCACTACTTCCAAGAGCGTGTGATATTCTTTCTGCTGTCGCTCAGTTTGTTGATAGACTTTTCGGCTGTCACCTGCTTGAGAATTTGGAGTGACATTAGCGGAGGAAGTGGCTGATGTTACTCCTCCTTTACCCTGCTGTGCAGGCTAGGAGCATTGTTGTGTTGCAGCATCTGCCTCCGGTTCTGCTTCTGCTGTCTTCTGTGCCGGAACCCTCTCTGTGCATGGCCAGAGTAGCTACAACACCTTTGGATGCAGCTATGCTGCACTACTGGTGCCCACCACATGCTCCCAGTAGTGGTGATAATGTGTTGAAATGCAGCCATGTTTTCCGCAGTTCCAACAGATTCATGGATCAATGTACTACAAGGGGAAAAAGTCCATCATAGAGCACACATGTCACGACTGTGACTTCTAACAATCATGATGCATGCTATGAGTCTCTGGCTAGTTCATTCCTATGTTTGAGTGTTGTACTTGGATCTATTGATCATTTTCCATTCTTGACTGCAATGATCCACTTTCACATACCATGTAGTTGATGTAGAGGACGAAAAATTCATTCAAATCTGCCAGGGAAAACTGTTCTCATCGGATTCGATGAGAACCTGATCCAAAACCGTTTCATTTTGGTCCGAATAGACTCCACTTAGAATCCAATCACATTCAACAATTCCAGGTCTTGGGTTGGGTCAGATTTTATAGGTTGGAGCTGTACTTAACTTTCTTTAGTACAAACACAGGAAGGAATAGAAAACTGAGGAAATCGTGGCTAGATATGAACTTATTGTCAACTATCCAGACCAAATCTATTCAAAACTTTGGTTCCAACATTATCTTTGGTTTAAGATTGGATTCAGGTTCTCCAAGAACAATATCACATTGGATTTTTCCGATCAGATCAGATCAGGTTGGATCAGATAAAATCTGACATCGTAGAACATGGTCCGATTTGAAACAACGACATTGAACCTTTCCTTGGTGATGTTTATTCTGATTGTATCTTGTGGAGCTGGCGTGTCCATTATACCATGCTAGCATGCCAGATTACATGAAAGCCCACAAGTGCATGCCCCCACATAGCCTTCAAGTGTAAAACCGATATCTAGTGATGCTGCTGGTAGAAGCCTTGAGCTCCTCGGAGCAGCTACTACCGGTGGATTTCATGGACCAGAGTCATGCGACACAAAGCCTATGAAACCTGCCTCCAATGCTGCTTAAATTTCCCTTTTTTATTGGTAGCAACTGAACCTCCATCGCCAAAGCCATATTTGGTTGCTATTATTTCAATTGGGTGAGACTACTTGAGATCATCGTTACCGTCTCCTGGTTTGTGAAGTCTTTTTGAGTGGTTGATTTTTTAACATCTTTGTACAAAGTTGTTTGGTGGAATATTCCCAAAAAAGAGTTGTGCTCTAACCCCAAGTATTTAAGGGTCAAAAGATGTATTGCTCCACAAGTAGAAGTAAACTGACACAAGTGGAAGAAAGGTGAAATCCGAGATTTTATGCAAAGGATAAATACTTACTTAAACAAAAGATGAGAAGGAAATCATAACATACATCCTAGGGAAAGAAATTGAACAATTCACGCTTGTGGTCTTTGGTGCTCGGTGGCTGCCTTGTTTGACGCCTCTTGTTTGATGGTTGTACCTAAAAGGCTCACAACAATTATGTGCTTTCAAGATATATGAATGATACCAAAGCTATGGCAGCTTCAATGATTCCACCAAAGGTTATGAACGTTTATGGATGTGGTCATGAAACTTATGAATATAAACATGGAAGGTGTATACTAGTCAGGATGGAACGTTGACCGGTGGAGAAGTTGAACGAGTTTCCATATCTTGTTGGAGCAATTTTACATGTGTTGACTGATGTGTGGGGTAAAAGTGTAGTGATAGAAATGTCCACTTGTGGCGTTCAGGGTTTTGTTCTTACCAAGAGTGTTGCATTTGGACCTTACATTATGACAAGGACAAAAATACAAAGATTAGTGGGAAAAGATCTATATTTCTTCCTTTCCCTCCCTAATAGTATCTTTGGGCGGGAAAGGGACACCCTGGCTTGTTTTGGTGGTACAGTAGACATCCTCCCCTACCTTTGTTGGTTATGACTAGGGACCCAAAAATTGCATCGGGGAGCGAGCATTGGAATCTCTACATGCAGAGCATGTTTCTTCCATAGAGAAATGTGTACCCTCTGAGATTTTGGATTACGCACTCCTTTACCATTCGAGATATTAGCGGCCTGCATGTCTCCACAATGTCATACCTCACCCCTTCTTCCCCTGTCCAACATTGTGCCTTCTTCGTCCTACCATCGTTTTCCCTGGAACCCCACCCTTGGGCTTGTCCCGCATGACTCGTTGCAAACTTCTCGTCCAGTATTCATATGCCAACCTTCCCTTTTGTACTCCGGCCCGTCTGCAGATCTCATCACCACTTGCCTCTCCCGTGGACATGCTTCGCGGCCGAACCTGATTCCATGCTTGATCGCAATTTGCGTTACCAAATGAGCATTTCAAAGGAAAAAGGATACGCCCAATAAATGGTTTGCGACAAAAGTTGTTGATTGAATGCATTGCCAGCCGTCCATCAATCACAAACGATCAACTTCTTGAAAGACAGGTAATGAGTTGATTTTTCGCTGATCGTCGATCGGCCGGAATCCCTTGATTGCGAGAGGGACTCCAATATTCTTGTCCCCATCAATAGAAAAGAAGACCAATCGCAGCGGCTTTTACCATCAACCCTTTGTGTTGACATCAAATCCTAACAACACCCATCTTCTAAACAGAACTGTAGGCTTTAGGTTTTCCTTCTGTGTAGGCACATGCCGAGTTCCGTGGGGCTTGGCAAGTTCCTTCTTATGTGTGGGGAGTCTCCAACTCCCTACACACCCTTTACAAACCTCTTCCACGAATATCACAAGTTCCTCCATTGAGGGGCTCGTGTTGTTTGAGGACAAGGTTCATTTCATGCTTCGACACTGTACAACATGCAGTGTAAATGTGACAGCTTTTTTTCTTGTTTCCCACTGACTGATCAAGATGATCATTGGGATAAAAAAGACAAAAATAACCCCATTATCCGATGGGGTATTTTTTGTATTATTTTTATGCTCCAAATGTTAGATATATGTGACTAGCATCCATGCCTCCTGCCCTAAACGTTTATTGCTCCTCACACCCTCTCCTCCTGTTCCTCCAACGAAGCGATTGTTGTGAAAAGCTATACTCGAAACCCCATCACACTACCCTTCATTTGTCTGAATGAATTCTTGTATCTCGAATTTTGCAAGACGGAAAGCATGGCACTCATTTTCTTGTGCGCTATATCGGTGACCCACCGTAGTTGATTTTCTGCTCCAAAAACTGGACACATGTGACTTGCACCTATGCATCCTGCCCTTAACGTTTCTTTCTCCGCACACTCTCTCCTCATGTTCTTTCGATGAAGCATTTGTTGTGAAAGGTACCCACGATACCCCATCTCATTACCCTTTATTTTCCCCAATGTATTCTCATATCTAAAACATTTCCCTGAAAGACAATGGCACTCATTTTCTTGTGCTCGATCTCGGTGACATACCACTGTTGATTTATGCACTCAAAATCGTGAGGCATTTGCCCCTCATTGACGACAAGACAAGACAATTGCTGATCGCTCCTCCTCTTCTCGTGGATTTATGAAATATAGTTTTTTTTATCAAGTTTAGCCAATGAAACCACTTCCCAAGCCTTCCCTTGGTTGTACTGATATTCTCCTTGAAACCCACGACTTGTCATCGATGTAAATTGCTTGTTTTGCTTTAGGATAATTTTTTGGCGAATGCCGAGTTCGACCCCCCTCCTGACGCGGACTACCTCTTGTCGGGATCCTCACCTGGATCCTGCCATACCGTTTCCTGGTTCATCGGAGAGGCCTATTCTGGAAGCGCCCTCCCGTCGGATGTCCACGTGATGGGGGTTGAATGTTCGGCCGACGAACTGAAAAGTGGAGAAACGCACAATCAAACAAGCATCGATTCGTCCGGCACCGGACTGAGAAAGTGCGTAGAAGCTTCCTAGCAGCACAGCCGCTGATCGGGCGTCAATGCCTAGTCAGACGGTGACGACAGTCACAGGTCGTACACACACCGGCAAGGGTTTGGCTAGGAGACACAAGTCAAAGTGTCAGAATGCTTCAATATAGCATATGCACAGAGAGATGACAACTGACAGGTCCAGGGCATAAATACCTGCCGCGGCGCACGGCGGGTGTCGCACGCGGCAGTCCAAGAGCTGTCCTAAAACCTGCCCAGAACCACTGTTTTGGCCGTAACTCTGCGCACACATGTCAGAATCCTACGCCGTCTGAACCTAGACGTGCAGAATCAAAAGCCGCACACAACGACTGGTCACATGCATGCATCCATTGACTGACAGCGAGTATACAATGCAAAAACATGCAAATGGGCCTCATGCCCAGTCCGCCGAAAGGCGCCTGCAAGACGTAGAAGGCACAGCAAGTAGTCCCGGTGACATCTGGGGCTCTGGAACAGTGGTCGGTCAGCTCCAGACAGGTAGTCCGCCGCCTGTCGTCGCGCCGGTGTCACCAGGGCCGCCTGCCTCAGGGATCTGCACGAGTATGGACACGGCCGAGTGGTCACAGTAAACTGTACAGGAACGGCACAAAGCACAACACTCCCCCATGACCCGATGGTACGCATGTCCATACGCGTACAGCACTGGTACAACCACATAGTGAGTGACACAGACAGATGAGA
>SZWC01001676.1:108775-149343 GCA_023375785.1 Penium margaritaceum
GAGTCCATCTCGCCGAGGAACTCGCCGCCGCGATCCGAGCGAAAGGTATGTAGCGTGTGGCGAGACTCACGCTCAGCCATCACGAGCCAGAGCCAAACCGCAAGGCCGGCGTTGCTCTTCTGACGCAGACTGTAGACCCACCGCATCCGGGTGAAGTCATTAGTCAGCGTCTGAACATACCGGCCCCTCTCGGACAGCGACTCGACCAGGAGAGGACCGAGCAGGTCCGAGTGGACCAACTCGAGGGGCCTCAGCGCTCGGGAACGTGAATCAGGGTAAGTGCACCAGTGCATCTTACCCTGAGCGCAAAAAAGACAGTCGGTCTTGGGTGGCTTCTGGAAAGAAGCCACGTCAAGACCAAGAGCGGGCTGTGTTTGGATGAGCTTCGACACAGTGTCGGAGCCCACATGACACAGACGTCGGTGAAGCAACCGCTGGTGTTCCGGGGATAGAACACCAGTGACAAAAATGCAACCAGAGGAGAAGGGAGAGCAAGGGGAGGAGGGCCAAGCAATGCGATACAAATCATCTATGACTGAAGCATGCAGGACAATGCTACGGGTGTCAAGAGCAGTCACAGTCGCTGAATCAGCGGTATGCTCGACGGAGAGACCCATCAGAGTGCAGGCACGCACAGACAGCAGACTGAGCTCAAGATCAGGCACAAACAGCACGTCAGAGAGATACAGGGGGCCAGACGGACCATCAAAGCATACAACGCCAACACCGTGAACCAGTAAGGACTGACCAGAACTTGTACGAACAGAACGGACAGTCGTGACGGGACCAAGTACCACAAAGTCACTACGACGACACGTCATGTGGTGGGTGGCACCGGAATCGATGATCCAAGTGCCACCGGAGTCACGACTGGTGGACGTCACTGTACAACGAGCAATATAACACTCGGCATCAGAGGGACGCTGAGCCGTCAGCGGGACGGAACGACGTACATCACGAAGGTGAGACTCATGAATCCAGTCAGTGCAGTCAGGCCCATCATCATCACATGCGGACTGTGCTCCCCCACACTTGTCATCGTGAGTCAGGAGGACGGACGAACAAGCAGTCTGTGACCCACTCGACGATGACAACACACTCGCACCTCCCTGAAAGCGAAGCGCTAGAAGATGACGAAGCTCGGCGATGGTGCGGTCACGTGGGTGTGGATCACTTCTGCTCACCGGTGAGGATGCAGGAACAGCTGCAGTCGTAGTCGCCGCGCGTCCAGAGGAGTGTGCGGTCGACGTGTCGGACACGGTGCGAGCAGCATGGGTAGCCTCAAGTCCGCAAGTGATGCGCTCCCATTCGAGCGGCTGCTGGCACTCGGTATAGCAATGGGCACCTCCACAATTGTAGCAGTGCACGGAACGGCCACTGCTACCACTGGATGACGACTGCTGCTGACCCGATCCGCGCTTCCTATTCTTCTTCTTCCCTTGGGCAGCTGCTACAATGCCCTGCGTTTGCGTGGGTGTAGACGGGGTCGAAGAGGAGGAGGAAGATGAGGTCCTGATGGAGGAAGGTGAGGGTGACTGCAGGAGGGAAGATGGTGGTAAGGCGAGGGCTGCTACAGCGAGGGAAGTCTCCTGATGTGCTTCTGCTGCCTCGCGGGCCAACGTCACTTGGAGGAAAAGCTGATGGGCCCACGGGAGCAGCTGCAGGGTGGCTGAGAAAGGCTGGAGAGCAGCGTCGCTCTACCATGTGAATATGTCGGTGTACTTTAGGCAAACTCCGAGCATGATCGTCCAAAGCGCCCACAGCTGTGTGCCCCCTGAGGTCCCAAGGCGTGTGTAGATACGCATAACGCGCCGCCAGTAATCCGCTGCAGGCTCCGCTGGTCCCTAACGGAGGGAGTGGAAAGCGCGAATGTGTGATGCACGCGTGGCGTGCGTCTCTGCGGCCAGTAGGGACAACGCCAGATCTCAGCCTCCACGAGGATTAGCTCCGGTGCCTGTGCTAGCCTCGCCGAGGAAGGGGCGGAAGTCAACGACAGTCTCGCGTGGCATGGCGTAGAGAAGACCTCGCATGGCCCGGGCTGCTGTCAGCACCTGTGCTGGATCTGTAGACTGGTATGGGCTGTGGTAGTAAGGCCACACTCCCTCTGAAGTGGCCCACACCTGAAACAGGATCTCCCAGCAGTCCAATCCATCCTCGCTGTTGTACCGTGGAGGTGGTGCCTCAAAGTCCTTTGGCTGCCGCTCCGTGGGGAGAGTAGCCGCAGGCTGAGGAGGGCGAGTGACGGGAAAAACTCCTCGAAGGGGGTGATCACTGGGGAAGTCAGGTGACGATCGTATCAGGGACACGGGTGGAGGTCGGATACCCGTCTGCAGCTGACGGAGGCGCTCCTGTAGAAGACGAATCTCCCGCTCCTGGGAGTCATCCTCAAAGCCTGGCATGAATGGCTCGTCATCAAGGAGGTCCGCAGGTGGTGGGGAGACCACACCAGGAGGTGAAGCAGGCGGGGCACCTGTCACGGGCACCTGAGCCGAGTGCTGGGTGGAGGCCGCAACGCCGGCAGCTCCCTCAGAAATCCGCGGAGGNCAGCCGCAGGCTGAGGAGGGCGAGTGACGGGAAAAACTCCTGGAAGGGGGTGATCACTGGGGAAGTCAGGTGACGATCGTATCAGGGACACGGGTGGAGGTCGGATACCCGTCTGCAGCTGACGGAGGCGCTCCTGTAGAAGACGAATCTCCCGCTCCTGGGAGTCATCCTCAAAGCCTGGCATGAATGGCTCGTCATCAAGGAGGTCCGCAGGTGGTGGGGAGACCACACCAGGAGGTGAAGCAGGCGGGGCACCTGTCACGGGCACCTGAGCCGAGTGCTGGGTGGAGGCCGCAATGCCGGCAGCTCCGTCAGAAATCCGTGGAGGAGCTGTGGACTGAGCGCGCAGGAGCTCAGTCAGTGTGCGGATAGCGTCAGTCTGCTCTCGATGCAGACGACGCATCTCCTCCTGCTAGCTACGCAGGTCCTCAATGGCCTGCGAGCGAGGGCTCAATACCCCTGAAGAAGAGGAGGAGGGATCACCTGGTCCCTTGTCCTTGTCGTCGGGTGAACTCATGTCGCCGCTCACTATGGGATGGCAGGTCAAGTTTGCCGGATTTCAAAACCGTTTGCGTTTCTCGGGGAGTTGAAACGCTGGCAACTTTTGACTTTTCGGTTGAAGATTTGGCTAAGTGTAGTGCTGACGTCAGCAAGTGGTTGCTGACATCAGCACGACCTGATGACGTCAGCAACCAACAATGCTGTCGTCAGCTCGTCCCCTCCCTTTTTTTTTTCTTGTCACGGTTCTGCCGCTGCGCGGTGGAGCGCGGCAGCTCTTCCGCCCAGCTGCTGCTGCAGCTGTGCTGTCAGCTGTAGCAGTAGTTGCATAGCTGCGTGTGCAGCGGTGGCAGCGGCGGCTGCGCTGCTGCTGCTGCTGCTGCGCGCGGCGGCTGCTGCTGCGAGCTGCAGCTGCTGCTGGCTGCCGCCGTCGCGCGCTGCTGTTGGCTGCCACCGCCGCGCGCTGTTGCTGCTGCCACTGCTGCGCTGCTGCTGCCGCCGCGAATGCCGCTGCTGCTGCTGTGCCGCTGCCGCTGCTGCGCTGCTGCTGCCGACGCCGCTGCTGCGCTGCTGCTGCCACGCTGCTGTAGCGGCCGCTACTGCTGCGCTGCTGCTGCGCGGCTGCCGCCGCCGCCTCTGCTGCTGCTTCTCTACTGCTGCGGCTGTGAGGGGGGGGAAGTGGTAGCTGCACGCACCGCAGCCGCTACACACCTCTGCATGGCGGTACGCGCTGCTGCTGCTGCCTCAGCAGCTACGATCTCACGTGGTGGGTGGAGTGCGCGGACGGCGAACGGCCGTCTCCAACGGATCCCAGAAGATCTGCTGCAACGGTGACTCTCACTGCTGCTGCTCTGCTGCGTCTCTGCTGCACAGCTCAGTGAGAACTGTCTCACTGCTCTGATACCATGAGAAAGTGCATAGAAGCTTCTTAGCAGCACAGCCGCTGACCGGGCGTCAATGCCTAGTCAGACGGTGACGACAGTCACAGGTCGTACACACACCGGCAAGGGTTTGGCTAGGAGACACAAGTCAAAGTGTCAGAATGCTTCAATATAGCATATGCAGAGAGAGATGACAACTGACAGGTCCAGGGCATAAATACCTGCCGCGGCGCACGGCTGGTGTCGCACGCGGCAGTCCAAGAGCTGTCCTAAAACCTGCCCAAAACCACTGTTTTGGCCGTAACTCTGCGCACACATGTCAGAATCCTACGCCGTCTGAACCTAGACGTGGAGAATCAAAAGACGCACACAACGACTGGTCACATGCATGCATCCATCGACTGACAGTGAGTATAAAATGCAAAAACATGCAAATGGGCCTCATGCCCAGTCCGCCGAAAGGCGCCTGCAAGACGTAGAAGGCACAGCAAGTAGTCCCGGTGACATCTGGGGCTCTGGAACAGTGGTCGGTCAGCTCCAGACGGGTAGTCCGCCGCCTGTCGTCGCGCCGGTGTCACCAGGGCCGCCTGCCTCAGGGATCTGCACGAGTATGGACACGGCCAAGTGGTCAGAGTAAACCGTACAGGAACGGCACAAAGCACAACACGGACGAATAGATGCCAAAATGAGTTGACGAACCTGAAATTCACCACAGAATATTCAGTCCAATCAGAAGCGAGAAACTAGTGAGAGTGGCGAGTGCAAGTGTGAGTCGCTGTCGCCACTCTCGTGGGTGCGTCGTTTATGGGTGTCGTTCTATTAAAAAGAACGAATGAGGGTGTGTGTTCGAGAAACTACGTTGAGCTTGCCGAGAAAAAAAAAAGGTCGCCAGCGATTAGCATAACTATTTACTCGGTCGCTAGAAGAGTACATGCGAGGCTGGATTTTAACGATAGCAGGTCCTCGCATACCTGCGGCTTGAAAACAGGCATAAAATAGACATAAAAGTCCGAAGTCGAGATTTAGAATTTACTGGCGACCGAAACAGGCGCCTACCATCGTTATGATCTGGACCCGACACTTCGCGTTTATGCGGGTTGCAAACCAAGCAGTTCGCGTATAGTTGCCCTTTCATTTATAATCCACCTTATTCCACTTCATCTGGAAAGAATATTGAGCTCAAAATACATCACCATGCTAATTTCATGATAGTTTCCTCCTGTCGCACATCTTGCTTATCCCCATCGTTATAGTCTTTAACCAAAGGAGATTTGTCCTAATGATGTGTGGTTTATTATGATGATGAAATAAAAATTATATTTTAGTTACGATTGAACTGAAGTATTGTGTGGAAAATAAGGAATCTTCATCCTTTTCCATACTTTGGAATGAACTCTTACGACCTGGTTCGATTATCCGGCTTGTCTTGGCGGTAGGTTAGGCCCTCCGCACCAGCCAAACAAAAGGAAACGGTGATTAACGTTCGCGTCTGTTCACCAACTCTCTTGACAGCTGTCAGAATCGCATGCGACTGCCGCCTTCGCCCTCCTTCGGACGTTGGTTGTGCAGGGCCGGTTGTGGAGGCTTGGGAAAAACAAGTCTTGGGAAAACGTCTCTGATCACTGGTCAGAGGCGATCACTTCCTCCGCATCGAAAGCTGTCGCCATGAGGAGCAAACCAGACGACGACTATGACTACCTCTTCAAGGTCGTACTGGTCGGCGATTCTGGCGTCGGCAAGTCGAACCTCATTTCGCGATTCACGAGGAATGAGTTCAACATGGAGTCGAAGTCGACCATTGGTGTGGAGTTCGCCACTCGGAGCATAGAGGTCCGTCTTCCGGGAAGATTTTGGAATGGGGACGAGACTACGTCTGCATCGCCGCTTTGGTCCTTTGCGAATCGCGCGGCCCGGTGTTCGTGATCTCACGGTACCTCCTCCTCAATGCAGGTCGACGGCAAAACTGTGAAGGCGCAGATTTGGGACATGGCGGGTCAGGAGAGGTACAGGGCAATCACCAGTGCTTACTATCGCGGAGCTGTAGGAGCACTCCTTGTCTATGATATCACACGGCAGGTGACTTTTGACAACGTGGAGAGGTGGCTGAAGGAACTACGTGATCACGGGGACCAGAACATCATCATCACCCTCGTTGGCAACAAATGCGACTTAAGGCACTTGCGCAAAGTTCAAACGGACAAGGCACAAGCTTTTGCAGGTACGTGGGAGGGAGCTTGGCCGCAATGTGCTTTCGTTCAGTCGTCATGCATTTCTTCTCCACTCACCTCCTTTCTCTCATGTTGCAGAGAAGGAGGGCTTTTTCTTCATTGAAACGTCCGCCCTTGATTCTACCAATGTAGAAGATGCCTTCACACAGATACTGACGGAAATTTACTGGATGATGAACAAAAAGGCCCTTGCACCTGATGAGGATGGCTACACAGGTCCAGGTCGAGGCCAGACCATTAACATCAATGCCCCACAGGAAGCCAAAAAGCCAGAGAGTTCCTGCTGCTCTGGCTAGGGGCTGTTCGCTAGCTTTCGCTTGTGATGCCTGTACAGATGGGCTGGACAGTCTTCGGATGGCAGGCCCATGTCTTGCTCGGATCAGGAAGAACCATCAAAGTGATAACATTGGGCACTACCCACCATAGGGAACGTATCTCCTGACTCAAAGAGGATGAACTTCCTCAAATAGCTCAACTGATGTCCAGATCATCATTGAATTCATGTAACCACCCTCTGCATGCAGACCTATTGCAGCAACCTTGTGAGATCGGCGTGTCGGCGAATGCCATTTTCTTTTCTCGATGCAGTGTTTCACCTTGTGCATAATGTGCATGACATATTTGTTTACAAGATCAACTACATGGCCTGCATACAGAAGCAAAACACAGGGAGGTTCACGGCCATTTTCTTCGCTGTGGTGCACGGAACCAACTTGGAGGCTGCACAACCTGGTAGCGTGTGATGGTTGTCTGTCCCAGCTCATGTAACCTCAGAACTGCAGTCACTCAGCCTCAAACATGTGGCTCACGAATCTGGGGGTGTGACCCACCAGACACTGTAAAAGCTGGGTTCGGCTTGACTGAAGTTTGCCCATAAGAACGTACAGGGTGAGCTGCAAGAGGGTGAGCGATGTCTTGAAGCAGTTTTATGGTGAGCAGGGAGAACGTCATGGATGTGTGCGAAGTGTAGCTCGTGTAGGAGTAGGCGTCATCATAGCTGACTGGAGGTGGTCTTCGGGAGTTTCCCCATTGTTGTTCTTGATTTGGCTTTCCCCTTCTCAGCGGTCACATTGTCAAGCAAGGGGAGTGTGAGGACACCAACAGGTGTAGTTACTGCGCTAGACCAGCAAGTGATAGCTAGACGTGTGCAAGGAAGCAACCATGCACGAGGTCTGCATCAGCCATGGCGAAGACATACGTGAAAGTTGGAGTGAAAAAGTTAGGTGAGTAACGAGCCACAGGGGTGTTACGGGCAGGAGGGAGTGAGCGAGCGAGCGAGCAACGAGCGAGCGAGCGAGCAGCGAGCGAGCAGCGAGCGAGCGAGCGAGCAGCGAGCTCGAAACTGGTGGATTCGACTCCACCTGTCCACAGAACAATTTCCTAGCAGAAACTAGGTCACCGTCCAAGCAACAATCTGTCTAGAGGATAAACCCGGTTATGCTCATGACCAATTGTGCACCAATGCATGTGAGAAATGCAAATAAGGCTGGCAAGCTCTGATTTAGCCTCTCCATGGCTCGTCTTCTCAGCTTCTGGTCACGATGTGTCAATCGGCGAAGTCATCTCTCACTGGTCAGTCACCTGCACCAATGATGTGAGTGTGCAACGAGGCTAGAGGTCACCGTGTGATAATGACATGAATTTAAGACTCCATGACCCACAGCCGACGCACAAGAACGACACGCATAGGCACAGCGCGAACGTCACAAGACGTGACACAACACAAGACTGTACACGAGCACTGGCATGACAACTCAACCAGGAGCATTACGAGGACAGAGTAGCCCAACAGCGTGCACTGCTGCCTTGAAGACATTGCTGCTGAGTGCCTTCGTGAGAAAGTCAGCTCGTTGCTGTCGCGTGTCAACCCACACAATCTTGACATCACCTGCAGCCACACGCTCACGTATAAAATGGTGCTCTATATTGATGTGCTTGGTGCGAGTGTGATGCATGCCGTCGTGCTCAGCAATAGCTTTTGTGCTTTGATTGTCACAGCGCAAGGTGACGCAGCGAATGGATACACGCAGCTGCTGAAACAACCGACACAACCATACGCTTTCACAAGTGCCTGCACCAAGGGCGATATATTCTGCCTCACTGGAGCTGCGTGCGACGCAACCCTGTTTACCACTCTTCCAGGAGACAGCTGTGCCGTCGACGAGAAAGACATAGCCGGTGCGGCTGCGTGCATCCGTGTCATGCGCCCAGTCACTGTCAGTGTAGCCATGAACAACGACGGACGGCTGTGCCCGGTAACAGAGACCGACTCGTGCAGTGGAAAGCGCATATCGAACAACATGCAGCGCGGCCTCCATGTGCCGCACCCGTGGGCACTGTGAGAACTGTGCAAGGAAGTTCACAGCGAAAGCGATGTCTGCTCGTGTGGTAGTGGCCAGGTACATCAAGGACCCTATGACGCGCAGGTAGTCGGTCACATCCACTAGCTCCCCCAGCCTGGACACATCCAGTGTTTTCAACAACCTCTGCCCGGCGGGCGTCATCGGCGTGGATGCTGGAGGCACATACTCAAGGAGCGAGGCAAAGCGCTCCCCCAGGCTTCTGACATATGCAGCCTGGTGGACATGAAGAACACGGTGAGTACGATCACGCTCAAGCTCCATGTCGAGAAACACTTGAGCTGGGCCCAAGTCTTTCATCTTGTACGTGGACTGCAGCAAGGACTTCACAGTCGACACTGCCTCCCGACTTGGTGATGCAATGAGGAGGTCGTCCACATAGACGAGGAATGCAACAAACGGTGCAGAGTTGGGAGCGACAAAGAGAGAAGGATCCACTGTGCTACGACGGTATCCACCCTTTTCCAGGGTAGAGGTGATCTCCTGGTTCCAATACCGTGGTGACTACTTCAGGCCATAGAGAGCCTTGCGCAGTCTCCACACCCTGTCAGTGCCGTCAGAGAACCCTGGAGGTTGCACCATCTAAATCTCCTCATCCAACTGACCGTGCAGAAAGGCGTTGTTGACATCCATCTGCTCGAGCTCCCAGTCATGGTGGACGACAAGACTCAGAAGGGCGCGAGCAGTGGTGTAGCGTCCGACAGGGGCAAACGTCTCGTCAAAGTCAACGCCATGGACTTGTGAGAACCCGTTGGCGGTGAGACGTGCGTTATACTTGTCAAGCTCGCCATGGGGCTTGTACTTGTGCCTAAGGACCCATCGTGCATCGATGGCTTTGCGACCGGGCGGGAGATCGACCAGCTCGTAGACGACGTGGTTACCAAGAGCTCGAAGCTCATCCCGCATAGCAGCCTACCATTGATGGGAGTCGGGCGCAGTGCGTGCCTGACGAACAATAGTCGGGTCGGACGAGGGTGCAGCAGTAACTGTCGTGTGACACACAGCGACACTGCTGCGGATGACGGCTTCGAGAGCACGCTCGTGCTCAGACTTGAGCAGCGTCTGCCCAAGGGCAGAGCTGGGATGGACCACTGCTGTGGCCAGGTCCAAGGCATCCATGCCAGTCGGTAGCTTTATAGGCTGCTCTGGGTGGGACTGGACAGGATGGACGGATGGAGCGGCGACACTGGAGGAACAAGAGGGGAGCGCGCGGAGACGCCCGCCACGAACAAAGGGCTCGATGGGAGCAGGACCAGGAGGGTCACCAGACGACGGCGGAGCAGGGGGAAGCGTAATGGACGGTGCCGCTGAGGAGTGTGCAGGAGAAATGGACTCAGACAGAACTGGGCAGGACAACACAGGAGACGCAGGAGCTCCGAGCGAGCTCGACGACACGGACGGAGAAAGGGAAGGAGTCACAGTGCCAGACGACGAAGGCCGCTCCAAGGGTGGAGGCTACGAGGGAGGGACAGCAGCAGGGACTGTAGGGACAGCGGGAGCCGCAGGCCCGACTTCCCCCCGTAGCCGAGAGAGCGGCAGCAGGGAGGCGGCCGTAGAGTGATGACTGAGGTCACGGAGAAAGACAGACTCAAAGAAAAGGGAATCGCGGGACTCAATGACGTGCTGGCGCTCCTGGTCCCAGAAGCGCCAGGCTTTGGGCAGACACGCCCAAGAAAGGGCAGAGGCGCCGACGAGGGGAGAGTTTGCCGTCACAAAGGTCCTCAGGGAGCCAGACGGACGCAACGCTACCCCAGACGCGAGCGAGTCGCAGGTCAGCACGGGTCCCGTACCAACGCTCAAAAGGCGTGACCGAGCGGGGAAGGGGCCCGTGCGGGACGCGATTCCAAACCCAGGTCATGTAACTCATCGGCGAACAGAGGAGGAAGACCGGACTCAGAAAGAAGGGTACAAACGCCAGCAGGAAGAGTCCGGTTCCAACGCTCAGAGACTCCATTTCGTTGGGGTGTGTAAGGAGCGGAGGTCTCCAAACACACCCCTTGAGACTCAAGGAACCGGGCGGTGGGACTGAGGAACTCACCGCCGCGGTCGCTGCGGAAGACACGAAGGGAGCGCTGACAAGATCGTTCAGCCTGGCGGAGCCAGGACTCAATGACAATAGGGACGTCACTCTTCTGGCGAAGAGCGAAGACCCAGCGATAGCGGGAGAAGTCATCAATGAGGCACAAAACATAATGACCAACACCCCCAAGAAAGTCATGGGAGAGAGGACCCATGACATCAGCGTGAACAAGAGCAAGGGGGTGGGACGACCAGGAGTCATAGGAAGCAAAGGGAGAACGATGCATTTTCCCTTGGGCGCAGTCTAGACTGTCTGAGGGACAGGGCGAAGGAAAGGTGGAGGGTGACAGCCCAACAGCAGGTTGGAGACGGAGCATGCTGGAGATGGCATCAGTGTGAACATGGCCAAGACGACGATGCAAGAGTTGGATGTCAGGGGGTGAGAGAGATGGTGCAACGTGAGCAAGAAAGGAGCCAACAGAGTGGGGAGCGGGAGCAATGAGTGGCACACGGTAGAGTTCATCACACTTAACCCCGCGCAAAACGATGCGACCAATGGAACGAATGCAGACAGTGCCAACACCCTGACTGGCGGAGAAATCCATGCCCTGATTGTCAAGGGAGGGCACGGACAACAGGCTGAGCTCCAACGAAGGCACATACAGCACGTCGGGCAGAAACAGCACGCCACCGGGACCAACAAAACGGACAACGCCAACGCTCTGGACAGGCAGCAACTAACTAGAACCAGTACGAACAAAGCGGACGGAACCAGCGGGACCCAACGAGACAAATGCTGAGCGAACAGAGGTCATGTGGTGGGTGGCCCCGGAGTCGAGAACCCGGAAGCCACCTGAGACACGAAGACCACGAAGGACGCCACAGGTGGCAACAGTCCCAACAGAGGGTGGAGCAGAGTCACAGACAAACAGGCAACAAGGAAGAATGACAGACTGCCAGTGCTCAACCCACGGAACAGATGCGGACGGGAGCCCAAGAATGTGACCGGGGGGGTCCCCACGAAGGACAGTGTCAGTGTGACAAGGGAGACCTCTGGCCAACGAAGACACACTCTCACCTCCCTGATCGCGGAGGTGAAGACGCAGGAGAAGAGACTACTCCAGCTGGCGCTCGCCATCGATGGACGCTGTGGAAGAGGGAGGAGACAAACCCGATGGAGGTGCGAACCACGGAGGTGGGATGTACGCCGAAGAAGGGGGCCCAGCGTACACGAGTGCTCTGTAGGGCGATGGCCAACCCCACGGGTATGGGATGGGGGGTGGAGCTGTGGAAGCGCCAGCGGTGGAGTAGATCTGTGCCGAGGTGGAGCTGACAGGTCGAGAGACGGAGGTGGAGCTAGAGTTGGTGGCGGAAGAAGACGGAGAGCCGCCGGTGCGAGCCCAGTGCGCACGCATAGAGCGGGTCAGGCGCAGATCGTTAGGAGGCGCAGGGCACGCACGAGCAGAATGCGCAGGGGAACCACAGTTCCAGCACACAACCTCACAAGGGACACGGGATGGTGCAATGTCCTTACCCTTACCCTTGCCCTTTCCGCGACCATGGCCACGCCCGCGCCCCTGGGAGGCGAGAGCGGTGGCCGTAGCTGCCGAGGAAGACGAGGATGTGGATGTTAAAAAGTGCCCCTGCCATGGATGCCGTTTGCCGTTTTCCTGGTTCGACCACTAGAGAGTCGTTGGATGTCTGATCTGATTACAGATTTGGACCCCTTGCATTTTGCCATGCAGTTTCGAGCTTTCAGTTGCTCGATTTGGTTGAGAATTCAGAAAGATAGCCCCATCCAAAGTTCGGGTGGTAGGTGGGTGGAATTTGGGTTCGGTCATTGGTGACGGATTAATTCCACCACCAGTGATTCAAGTTCGACTTCAATATGCCCCAAGGGCACATGGGCCATGAACAAAAGGGATGTGGATGGTCTTCTGGACCAGGGCGAGCCTCCCCCCACGTTGGGATGACAGGAAGGGCGCTTCGACAGGCCACCGTCGAAGCGCCTCCCATCACACCCGTTCGTGGGTATGGTGGATGGCTCGGCTCCACCATGGCTTACTCTAACGGCCGTAGCAGGGGCTCTACTGGTCCGTTTTGGACGTGCTTGGATGCGTTGGAAAGCTTAGATCACAGGCTATAAGAACCTGATGTGATCTCACCAAAACAAGTGACCATTGATGATTCCCATCCTTTCTCAGTTTCCGCAATCTGTGTTCTGCCTGAATTCTGCTNTATGCCCCAAGGGCACATGGGCCATGAACAAAAGGGATGTGGATGGTCTTCTGGACCAGGGCGAGCCTCCCCCCACGTTGGGATGACAGGAAGGGCGCTTCGACAGGCCACCGTCGAAGCGCCTCCCGTCACTCCCGTTCGTGGGTATGGTGGGCTGCTCGGCTCCACCATGGCTTACTCTAACGGCCGTAGCAGGGGCTCTACTGGTCCGTTTTGGACGTGCTTGGATGCGTTGGAAAGCTTAGATCACACGCTATAAGAGTCTGTTGTAATCTCACTTGAATAACTAACCATTGATGATTCCCAGCCTTTCTCAGTTTCTGCAATCTGTGTTCTGCCTAAATTCTGCTCACTTGGTGTTGTGGCGACCCAAAGCACACATCTCCCTTGGAAGTCTCTTTGCACTAAGCAGCCGTGGACACTTTGGCAGTTCAGGGCACGCCAGGGCATCATTTGTGACAAAGGGTTTTGGGCCCACAGTCCTGACCTGCCTAACAAGACGTTCACGACTTCCGCAAACACACGGGAGTGTCGTCCCGGGCGACTTCGCCGTTGCACGTTGAGACTGTCCATTACAGAAGTTCAACATGGCGCAGAAGACAGAGTCCTGGCCCATCCAAAAGTACATGGGCGGCCCAGGCTTTGGGCTGTGGCGGTAGCATTTTGAGATTTACCTCGCGCAATAGGGACTGCTGGAGCTCATGAAGGGAACGGAGGTTCAAGATGCAAGCGCAACGAACAAGGAGAAGACGGCCTTCGCAAGGAAGAACACGGAGGCGCTGATGCTTCTCTTGGCAGCGCTGCATGAACCTCAGTGGGACTATATCCATGGTTGCGAGCTGGCAGCCGACGCGTGGAAGAAGCTCTGCTCCATCCACCAATCAACATTCCTAGCCAACAAGATCTTCGTAATGAAACAACTCTTGACGGTGAGGATCAAGGAGGGTGAGGACGTCATTTCTCCCATGCAACAGATCGAGTCTCTTGCCTCACAATGCAATGATGTGGGGTGGAAGATTGACACGAAGATGTAGGCAATGGCGCTCCTCAGGGCTCTACCCGACAGTTGGAGTCCTCTCATCACCGTGCTGGGAGGTTGGGAGGAGGATAAACTCACCTACGGCGCAGTCGTCGAGTACATCCGCAACGAGGTGCACCGTTGGAGCGGTGGCAAGACCTCGTCATCCTCAACTGCCCTGATCACCAAAACGCAGGGTGGCAGCAGCAGCGGCAAACGAGGCGGCGGTAAGGGCGGCGGCAAGAAGGGCGCCAAGAAGGGTGCCTGCCATAACTATGGCAAGGAGGGCCATTGGGCCAAGGAGTGTCCGGAGGAGGCGCAGTCTGGCGGCAAGGGTGCCAAAGGCAAGAAGGCGCTCCTCAACAGTATGAAGAACCACGACCTGAAGGGCACCAACCGGCGGTGCCTCGACTCAGGTGAGGAGGAGCATACCCAAGTCGAGAAGGTGGGGTTCATAAACTACACCAAGTCTGCCAAGTCCATGGTGACCGCCAACGACAAGGTCGAACCTGCGGCCGGCCAAGGTGATGTGGACATAGAGGTGGTCGTTGGTGGTAAAAAGGCGCAATGTGTTATCCAAAATGTGCAACATGTCCCCGGCCTGGCTGACATTTTGAGTGTGAGCAGCTTGACAGAAAAGGGGTATGAAGTCCTCTTCCGTAGGAAAGGTGCAGTCGTACGGATGGACGGCGGCGGCGAGGTCGTGCTCGAGGCGAAGCGCGAGGGAGGCCTCTACATCGTTGAGACCAAGGTCATCCCCTCGGCATCAAACGCAGCAGACTCGCCAGCACGCGTCGTCAACCTCGCAAAAGGCGGGGGAGCAGACCTGCAGCTGTGGCATTGGCGGCTGGGGCACTCGTCGCCCGCAGTCATGCAAGAGATGGCAAAGCGCGACATAGTTCGCGGCCTCAACATCACCAGTGCAGCTGACACAACAGCAGATTCCGCAGAGCACAAGTGCGAGCCTTGCATTGTGGGCAAGGCAAAGCGCAAGCCGTTTGAAGACGGACAGCGGCGGGCCAAGAACCTGCTCGAGGTCGTGCACAGTGATGTGTGCGGACCGATCAAGACGCCGTCCATTGGGGGCGCGCGGTACTTCGTCACTTTCATCGATGATTGTAGCAGAAAACTCTACGTGAGTTCCTAACAGTGGAGGAGGTGGCGGCAGCCGATGAAGATGCAGAGGAGGAAGCGGTGGTGGCTGCAGCAACGCCGGCAATTGCAGCGCGGTGCAGGCGTTTGTTCTGAAGGCTGGTCCACCAAGCAGCGAGCCGATCAGCAACGAAGTCCCAGAGAGCACCAATGCCCGGTGGGGAATCAGGAAGAACGGGCTGAGAAGCGAGACGCAGCAACTCATCAGATTGGACATCGCGGAGGAGGTCTGACAGCTCGGTAATCAACCCGTTGACCATGGTGTGGACAGCAGCTAGCTGGCCTGGCGCGGCTTTGTCGAGCTCACGAAGGAGCTTGAGCCCGCGTGCCCAGTAGGCGTCAGCCGACTCGTCAGCACGCATTATGAGCGTCTTGAACTGCACAATGAGGGCACTCTGGGCTGCCTGACCAGTGATTGTGGTGTGACGGTGAAGCATGGTGTAGGCACCAATAGGATCAGCTAGACACTGCACGGCGGGATCGGCGTTGTAGGTACCGACCTCGTCGACAAGCGTATCTGGCGCAGCAGCAATGAGGGCACGGACAGCGCGGGCAGACTTAGCATCGACAGGCGTAAAAGGTGCGACAGCTGGGAAATAGTATTCCACAGACGCTCCCCCTGGGCCCAGGCGCTAAAGCGGGTTTCCCTGGAGGAGAAGACGAGTCCGGCGAAGAGGACAGGCAGCATCGAGAAAAAATCATGCTAGCGCGTGAGAGGAGTGGGATTGGCAGCGGAAGGCGTGCCAATAGTGTTTCCGGCAGCAGTACTAGAAGAAGCGGGTGTGGAGGAAGCAGCCGCAGTGGTGCTAGAGCTGGCAGCAGCGGTGGGGACGGAAGCAGCAGGGAGGCGCTTAAGCACAATAGCTGCAACCTCATCAGCAAAGGCGGCGCGATTATCATCGGCGAGCTTGAGGCGGTCCTCAACCTCGCGCTGCGCCTCGAGAGTGAGGCGTAGCTGGCGCTGCAGGTCAGCTATGAATGATTCGTCGTCACTCGGCATGGTGACGACGATGAGGTCCTACCGGACAGATTGCGGCAGAGTTTCACCTGCCCCAGTGGGCGTGGGAAAACTGGACGTGCCCAAGGCCCGAGGGATGTGTGCTGCAGGACAGCCCGACCCCAATCAGACAAGCAAGAAGATCCCGCAAGAGAGGAAAGGAGGCAAGGAGACAGAGCAGCAACCGAGGACCCTCACAAAGCAAAAGCAGAAGGAGGTGGAGGCGCGCGCAACAAGGCAAGGAGCGGTGGAACAGCAGCAGCGGTTGCAGCTGAGACAACGGAGACAATGGATGTAAAGGGGATCACCAGAGCAAGCGCTCCGGTGATTAGGAAGGCTCCAAGAGTGGTGAAGGCTGCAACGATGGAGATGGCCGCTGTGATGACGCTAGTGACGGTCGAAGGAGCAGATGAGGCAGCAACAACAACACAGGAGGTGGAGGTACGAATGGAGGAAGTGGCCGCAGACACAGTAGATGCAGCCGAGGCAGTTGCAGAAAGCAACAGCAGAGGTGGCTACAACAACCTGAGTAAAGATATCTGCAGCTGTGGCAGCAACCGGACCGGCTACAACGGCAGCTTTGGTGTATGACTCAGGAGCGCATCTTGCTGAGGTTGAGGCGGAGGCGCGAGAAGCTCGGGCAGTGGCAGCAAGTGTGGCGGCGGTTGCTGCTGCAGCGTCGACTACCGCGAAGGCCGTGCGTGTAATCCTGGTGGCCACGGCAACAACGTCGTGACCTATGACAGAGGACACGCGAGCAGCTGCGGCGTCCACCCCAGCGCTAATGTGCGGATGCTCGACCCCCCCAGGAGAATGGGAAATAGGTGAGCTTACCGGTATGGAGGGCCGCACTGGCTGTGATGGTAAGCTTGCCTCGACGGAGGCTGCGTCACGGTGGATGTGGCGTTGCCGTGCCGAGCTGTCCCCTGAGTCGCCACCGAGATCCTCCTAGTGCGCCAGCGTGACAGCGGCCACCACCAGACGGCGGTGCGGAGACTGCTACAAGGGTGCTGGTCGTGCGCGAAGAGAGGCTAGGAGCGCAGCTGTATGTCACATTGCTTGCTGCTGCCGTCACACTGCTTTTGCGGTTGCTGTGGTACAGGTGCCGCTGCTGCAGTGCTGCTACTACTGTTGCTGCTGTGGCTACTACTGCTGGTGCCGTGCTACTACTACAGTGCTGCTGCTGCTGCTACTGCTACTGCTGTGTTGCTGCTGTAGTGTTGCTGCTGCTGCTACTGCTACTACTGCTGCAGCAGCTACTGCTGCTAATACTACTGCTGCTGCTGCTGCTACCGTGCTGCTACGATAGTGCTACTACTACTACTACTGCTGCTGGCGTTGAGCTGCTGCTGAGCTGTTTGCTGAGCTACTGTTGAGCTACTATTGAGCTATTTTCTGAGCTGCTGCTGAGCTGCTGCTGAGCTGTTGCTGCTGAGCTGCTGCCAGTGAGCGGCTGTGCTAGAGCTGCTGCTGAGCTGCTACTGAGCTACTGCTGAGCTCATGCTCCGCTGTTGCTAAGATGCTGCTGCGGAGCTACTGCTGAGCTATTGTTGAGTTGCTGCTACTGAGCTGCTGCTGGACTCTTGCTACAGAGCTGCTGAGCTAGAGCCTCTGCTGCTGAGATGTTGCGGGGCTGCTGCTGCTGAGCTGCAAAAGCTGAGCCATTGTTCACATTGCAGCCGCTGCAAATGATGCTAGGAGACGGCAACGGACCCCCCACGCGGCCAAAAAAATTTTCGGCAGCCTTTCCCCCGCCCCAGTGGGCGTGAGAAATATGGGAAGGCCGTGGGAAGACCTTTAGGTACCTGTTCCAACCCCACCCCATCCAGGAATAGAGGGGAGCCCAACCAGCAGGGGGAGGGGAAGACCAAAGAGCCCTAACGGTAGATTGCCGTCACCCGCTGCTGCTGATGCTACAGCAGTTAGCCGCTGCTGTGCTGGTAGTTTGTGACGGCGGGGTGGACATGCGACGCCAAGAGTGGTAGTCGCGGGTTTGGTCCAGAATACGTGGGCGGCAGGTCGATCCGCCGCCCGTCTTCCACGTAGGCTGCTTCCATACTTGTAGATACTGTGCTAAACCAGCAAGTGACAGCTAGACTTGTGCAAGGAAGCAACCATGCACGAGGTCTGCATCAGCCGTGGCGAAGACATACGTGAAAGTTGAAGTGAAAAAGTTAGGTGAGTAACAAGCCACAGGGGTGTTACGGGCAGGAGGGAGCGAGCGAGCGAGCGAGCAGCGAGCGAGCAAGCGAGCAAGAGAGTAGCAAGCTCGAAACTGGTGGATTCGACCCCAACTGCCCACAGAACAATTTCCTAGCAGAAACTAGGTCACCGTCCAAGCAACAATCTGTCTAGAGGATAAACCCGGTTATGCTCATGACCAATTGTGCACCAATGCATGTGAGAAATGCAAATAAGGCTGGCAAGCTCTCATTGAGCCTCTCCATGGCTCGTCTTCTCAACTTCTGGTCACGACGTGTCAATCGGCGAAGTCATCTCTCACTGGTCAGTCACCTGCACCAGTGATGTGAGTGTGCAACGAGGCTAGAGGTCACCGTGTGATAATGACATGAATTCAACAACAGGTAGGGCAAGAGACTGGAAGACTCGTGGAAGCTTCCTAGCTCTACTATCTCTAACGTGGCAATGCACTTGAGTCAGCTGACACACTAGCATACAAAGCATGCAAGAATGGCCAGGTTTAGGCCAGGGACGACTCGCATAGTCTACTAAGCTTTCATAGCTTCAATGTGCACAGTGATGGCAATTGACAAGCACACTGGATAAATGGCTGCTGCATGTCACTAAGCCGTCTGAAACTAACCAAAGACTAAGCAATGAGCTTAGTCTGAAAAAAGTCCCCGCTTAGTTCAGACTTAGGTTCAGACTAAGCAATGAGCTTAGCGTCCGGCTTGAGATTTTATACGCTTAGGTTTAGACGGCATAGCGTTCCGACTTGTCTACTTTGAGTTACGACCAAAAGAATGGTTCTGGGCCAGTTTTAGGATAGACCTTGCACTGCCGCGTGCGACACCCACCGTGCGCCACGGCACGTATTTATGCCATGGACTTGTCATTTGTCATCTCTCTCTACAAATACTATTGAGGCATTTTGACACTTTGACTTGTGTCTCCTAGCCAGACTCTTGCCGTTGTGTGTACGACCTGTGACTGTCGTCATTGTCTGACCAGGCACTGGCGGCTAGTGAGCGACTGTGTTGCTAGGAAGTTTCCACGTATCTTCTCTTTTTTTAACAATAGCGAGACACTTCTCACGGAGCTGCGCAACACATACGTAGCAGAGCAGCAACAGTGAGCGTCACCGCTGTAGCCAATTCAGTGGGACCTGTCGATGTCACCCGACTACCGCTGACATCACCCGTCTTCAACACGTGAAAGTGCAGCAACAACAGCTGCTAGCAGCAGCAGCAGCAGCAGGCGGCAACTATAGCATGCAGTAGCTATGAGAAGCTACTAGCATCAGCGCTAGCAGCAGCAGGCAACAGCTGTAGTAGGCGGTAATGGGCAGCAATAGGAATAGCGAGCAGTGAGTAGTGAGCGGCGAGTAGCAAGCTATGAGCAGCGAGTAGCCAGCAGCAATAGCAACAACATGCAACAGCGCGAAGCAACAGCAGCATTGAGCAATAGTAGCAGTAGCAAGTACCAGCAGCAGTAGTAATAGTGCAACCGAGCAGCAGCGTAGTAGTAGCACACAACAGCAGAAGCATGCAACAGTAGCAACACGCAACAACGTTGCAACACAGCAGCAGTGTGTAGCTACTACCACAACTGCACATGTAGTTGCGTCGCTGCTGATGTAGGCACCGACGCAGCAGCAATAGCAAGAGAGCGGAAGCTCTCGCTAAGCATCCGCAAAGCTTCCGCGGAGTAGCCGCCCCCTACATACCGAGGCAACAGCCGCGAGGATTGTAAAAAAAACCGTGCCGACGTCAACCTTTTCCTTGCTGACATCATCAGGTCCGTGTTGACATCAGCAAACCCTTGCTGATGTCAGCACTTGCCTTGGTCAAATGTTTTGGGTTAGAAAGTCTAAAATTGCCATCATTTCAAATCCTAGAGAAACGCTAACGGTTTTGCAATCCAAGAGGTTTAACATCCCGGCCTATACCGAGTGCTGACATGGCTCCGGCTGGTGACAAGGGCAAACGACCACTAGATCTATCTTCCTCCTCCTCAAGGGTCATGAGCCCATGCTCGCAGGCTATTGAGGACCAGCGGAGTTAGCAGGAAGAGATGCACCCTCTGCAGCAGTAGCAGACTGTCGCCATCTGTAGGCTCACTGAGCTTCTTCGTGGTCAGTTCACAAATTCACGGCAGGCCTCCAGGGGAGTCTGTGGTGTCATACCCTCTGCATAGCATTCAACATCTGCACCGATGACAGGATCAGGACGTGACCCGCCACCTCTTCATCCTTGGGATGAGGACCCTAACATGCCAGGTATGGAGGATGGCACTCACGAGTCCGAGATTCACGTGCTTTAGGAACGTCTTCACCAACTTCAGACAAGTTCTCGACCCCCATCCATATCTGGCTCCCTTGTCCTGGAGATCCGATCCTCGCTCGATCCCTACCCCAGCGACTTTCCTCGTTCCGGTGTCTTCCCCATCCCTTTTCCTTCTCAACCTGTGGTTGCTCTCCCTCTGGAGCGGCAACCCAAGGACTTCAAGACATCGCCTTCACGATATGTCAGTGAGGATGACTTTGACTGCTGGAGATTCTTTTCCTAGTCTTGGCCATGTCATGGGAGGTACAAGCACAGTTCGTACAAGGTTAAGGATCGTGCTCAGGTATTGACAGCGGCCAGGGCGATGCGCGGACTCCTTTATGCCATACCACGCGAGATCGTGTTGGACATTCTCCCATTCCTTGGAGGTACTGGCATAGGTGCGGGTGCTGATCCACGTCGAGGCTGGGACTTGGCATTGTCCCTGCTTGCTGCAAAGATGCACGCCACCCGCGCGGCTCACATTCACGCCTTTCACTCCCTTTGTCAGGGACCTGCCGAGCGTGCAGCCGACTACTGGCAGCGAGCCATGCGCATCTACATGCGCCTTGGGACCTCAGGAGGTACTCAACTGTGGGCGCTCCGCACGCTCATGCTTGGAGTTTTTCTTGAGCACACTATCTTCTCGGGGTACAACAACGCTGTGCTCGAGCCCTTCTCCACCTTCCTTTAGCTTCTTCCTTGGATGCATCACCTTTCCCTCTAGGTGACTTCCACCCGTGTGGCAGCCGTGGCCCATGAGGAGAGTCCCCTTGATGTAGCGGTCATCACGTCGCCACCGACGCCCTTCTTGCAATCTCCTCCTCCATCTTCTAGCACATCCTCCACTTCCCCTTCCACCCCGATTACCCCGACTTAGATGTAGGGTACGGCAGCAGTAACACAGGGGAAGAAGGGGAAAAAGAGGCGCGGTTTGGGCAAGCAGTAGTCACAACAACAGAAATCACTGGAAGGTAACAGTGGACGTACTGTTCAATGCTACAACTATGGAGGAACTCATCGCTACACCAAGTTCCAGTAGCCACTCAACTAGGCATGGATCACTCACGGTCTTCACGCTGCACACGCACTGTGGTCTGCGTCAAGAAGCACAGCCTCTGGTCATGCGGCGACCACAACCGTCGCAGTTCCCGCTTCCCCACCGGCAAGCAGTGGTAACCCGGACTCACGTGACAGGACCATCGCCAAGCACTTCTGGCACTTCATTTTAATGGAGGTGTGAGTGTGTTGTCACAACTGGGTGGTTCATAAACTCTTTGTATGTCTGTTCTTGTAACTAGTGATGACTCGTGTGGGGGCGTACAGCTAGTATGTGATGATGATGGGCCTGACACAACCGATTGGATTCATGGGTCTTACCTTTGTGCCCTTCATCATTCCTCCTCACCTATTGCTGAGCGCTCGTCTGAGGCCAAGTGTTCCATTGCCCGTTGCACTATGACGTCCTTCGGTCATGATCCTAGTGGTACCTGGATCATCGATTCTGGTGCCAATTACCACATGACCTGTCGTAGTAGTGACTTCGTTGTCCTTGGTCCTATTGCGTCTGTTCGTTCCGTTTGCATAGGCTCTGGTCAGTCATTGCCAATCTAGGGTGTTTGGGTTGTGTGATTCGATGATCCGTATGGCCCCGTATATCTTTCTGAGGTGTTTTTTGTGCCTGACTTTGAGTTCAGCTTGCTTTCTGTGCGTGCCTGCACATTGATGGGACTCTCTATGGAGCACACTGTAGACTTCGCAGCTGTGACCGCTATTGATACTCATACCATTGTTCTTTGTACCTCTGTTGTGGATGATCTGTATCGTGTCCGTCTGATTTCTTCTTCTCCTTGCTCCCCTTCTCCTCCCACTCGCATGATTTTCACTGGTGTTCTCTATACTGAGCACCAGCGACTGCTACATCGTTGCCTATTTTATGTGGGCTCCAACACTATGTTGAAGCTCATTCAAACATAGCTCGCATTCGGTCTTGACATGGCCTCTTTTGAGAAGCCACCCAAGAGCGATTTTCTGTTCTGCGCCCAGCGTAAGATGCATCGTTCCGCCTATCTGACTCCCGTTTTCGATTTCTTCGCCCTCTCAAGTTGGTCCATTCGGACCTTCTTGGTCCTCTTCCTGTCGAGTGTTTGTCCGATCGAGGCCGATACATTCTGACCATAGTCCTACTCTTGCTATTTCTCAGCACAACGGTGCCTCTGAGCACTGGAACCGCACCATGGAGGATGCAGTTCATGCGATGCGGTCTGAGTGTGGTCTCCTGGAATCCTTCGCATTTAAAGGATTCCCCTACTTGACGTGGGTCTGGAACCGCCTCCCGCACGGTCTCCTTTTGCAACACGTTACACCGTACGAGCTCAGGTTTGGCCACCGTGCCAATCTACGTCTCGCTTGTGTCTGGGGATTTGTGGCTTCTGTGTGGTGTACTGAGGACCAGCAGAGGTCCAAGATCTCCCCGCGGGGTTGCTTTTGTAACTTCATGGATATCTCCCTGCGGTCGAAGGCTGGGTGTTTTTGGGACCCCATCCGTTGTCGCATCGTTGAGTCCGGTGACTCACTCTCCTTTGAGTATCTCACATACCGTCACCTGAAATCTATCATGTCGATGTCTATCAAGTACCTCTTGTCCGAGAGATGTGTCCGTTTGAGCCCCCTCCACTTCATGGTCTCCGGCTCTTGATGACTTAATGATCATAGCTATCGGCCGAGAGACCTCTCCAGCCCAGACTCTCTCTACCCTTATTCTATTGCAACCCACAGGCACCCATGATTCTGTACCTATGTCTACCAGTAATCTTGTCTCTGTGTGTGTGATCTTGCATTTTCTCCTGCTGTGACACCCAACCCTCTGTCTCTCGTCATTTTCACCAACATCTCCTCACACTTCATCACGTGCCCCTTTGCCTCAGTCCTCACCAGATGTGGTCGTGCTTGTCTCTCAGCCTGAGGTGAGCCCCTCGAGCCTAGGTTACTCGCGTGAGCGTGGTGGTCGTCTTTGACCATTGGTCTCTGGAATCCAGCGATTATCAAGTCCCGCACCTAGGTGCTCCACTCGCAGCATTGCGAGTGGTGATCCCGGCACAAAGGCCCTAGGCCTGCACTGATCACACAGAGGTAAATCTAGCGTGCCCTGTAGGGCACGATCTGGTCACTCACGAGTTTCGCATCGCTTGTGATGTTGTACATAACCTTGTGGTTATCAAGCCTAGCTCTAAGGCGTGTGCACCAGCCATTTAGAGCTCTCCGTTGATGGCACCTGATCTAGGCACACTAAGGGAAGCCCTCTCATCAGAGGATGTAGACCTTTGGCATGCTACCTGCAAGGATGAGCTTTGTGCCATTTGAGAGCACGGAGTTTACGAGGTAGTCAACCTTCCACCTGGGAGGAAGGTAATTGAGTTCAAGTGGATCTTCCGCAAGAAAGTGAAGCCGGATGGCTCACTGGAATGCCATAAGGCTCACTTGGTTGTCAAGGGATATTCCGAGATCGAGGGCATCAATTACACTGACACCCGTGTCGTTCGCATGACCCTTGCTCGTGTTGTGTTTGGTGTGGTGGCTCAGCATGATTAGGAACTGCACTAGATGGATGTAAACAATGCGTTCCGCCATGGATCTCTGGATGAGAACGTTTACGTGGCCTAGCCACCAGGCTTTGAGGATGGTAACAAGGTATGGCATTTGTGCAAGTCCTTGTACAGACTCAAGCAGTCTCCTTGGTGTTCGAACCTGGAGATTATAGGCACCCTGACCGGTGCGGGATATGTACAGAGCGAGGCAGATCCCTCTCTCTTTATGCCACAGGCGCCTGAGTAATTCACCGCCATCTTGGTCTATGTGGACGAGCTTTTGGTTGTGTCCCCCTCCATGGAGGCTGTGAAGGAGGCCAAGGCAGTCCTCCAGACTGCCTATAGGATGAAGGATCTTGGTCCTATAGTGGTGTTACTTGGCATGCAGATCGTGCGAGACCGCAAACATTGGACACTTTTGCTGCATCAGGCTCGATACGCACGTGTTGTGCAGGAGCGCTTTAGTGACCTCCTTGGCACAACACGCACGGCCTCCACACCTCTCACACCTGACGGGGAGGATGCCCTAAAGGTGGAAGATCCCACACAGCTGGGGAAGAGACAGGATGTGACCTTGTACCTCTGTCTCATCGGATCTCTGATGTACCTGGCAACTACCACACACCCTGACATTGCTTTTGCTGTAAACTCCTTGTATAGTTTTTGCAGGCTCCACGTGCTGGTGCCCTTCATGTGGCTGTGCGAGTGGTGCAGTACGTGGTCTCCACACCACACCTTAGACTTTGCTTTCACCGGCAGAATTCGGTGGTCCTTGATGGCTACACCGACAGTGATTGGGCCTGGAGTCCAGATGGACGTAGTCGCACTGGCTACGTGTTCCTCCTCAGTGGTTCCATTGTGTCTTGGCACATCGAGAAGTACGGTTGCATTGCACGTACCTCGTCGAAGGCAAAGTATGTTGCTTTGGGTATAGGGGCTTCTAAGGCAGTATGGCTGCAGCGCCTGTTCCTTGAGTTGGATCAGTCAGTGTCCGCCCTTGTACTTCGCTGCGACAACCACAGTCCTCTTGCCATTACGGAGAACTATGGTGTTTTTCATGCTTGCACAAAGTACATTGTGGTTGAGAATCATTTTGTGCATGATCCGATGGAGCAACCCGTGACCTCCGTCATATGGGTCGGCACTGACATGCAACATGCCGGTTTTTTTACGAAGGCACTGGCTCGCGGGAAGTTCTTGTGGCCATTCATTTTGTTAGGCTTTGCCCCTTGCCTGAGAGGGGTTGAGTGCGAAGTGTGTCTGTGTCTTTCTCACGACTGTTTCTGTAGTCATTGTTGCATTCGTTTCAGTGCTGAGCATGTATGGACATGCGTATCGTTGGGTCATGGGGAAGTGTTGTGATTTGTGACGTTCGTGTTGACATGTACAGTTTACTCTGACCACATGGCCGTGTCTATGCCCGTGCAGATCTCTGATACAGATCCAGGTTGCGCCGGTGCGTTGTTTGGTGGTAGATCACCTGCTCGGAGCCGATCGACGATCATCCCAGAGTCATGGATGCTGTCTGGGACCTTCAGCATTAATTCTGCTGCATGTAGGAGTTTATCGGTGGACGGGTTGTGGGCCTAATTTGCATGTTTTTGCATTGTGTGTCCATCGTTTGATGCAAGATGCATGAATGTGACTAGTCGTAGCGCCTGGCGCCATTTAGGTTCAGACGACGTAGCGTTCTAACTTGTCTACGCTGAGTTACCGCCAAAGCAATGGTTATGTGCAGGTTTTAGGACAGACATTGCACTGCCGCGTGCGACACCTGCCATGCACCACGGCAGGTATTTATGCCATGGAATTGTCATTTTTCATCTCTCTCTGCAACCGCTATTGAAACATTTTGACAATTTGACTTGTGTCTCCTAGCGAGACTCTTGCTATTGTGTGTACGACTTGTGACTGTCATCACCGTCTGACACCTAGTCAGCGGTTGTGTTGCTAGTAAGCTTCCACATATCTTCTCTCCCAGTTCTAGCCTCACCTCAGCTATGTGAGGCTTGTTACTCAGAAAATCAGCCAACCAGAAAATTCCTAGCAGCATCGTGTCCGGCAGAATGTCTTGGGTGAGCCCTACCAGACTCTAGACAGACCAAAATCCACGCGTTGCCCATTTTTCATAAAATCTGGACCATACAAAAGTAACCACACTGTGAACGCATTGGTGCAGTCAGAATCAGTAGGAAAATTAGGTATGTTGAGTTATGAATGTCGGAACTCGGTTGCCGACTGCATTGATCCTGAGAGATATCTATGACTACTGGTGACGTGACAGCTAAGAGTTACTGCCGATGGAGCTGCTTGTGTAAGGGTGTGGTGTCGGAACCGGGAGGAGGAGAACCACATGCTCGGCTTCACCGCAAAACGTCCACACCATTCAACAACGTCCCGTTAGCATTAGCGTCCATCTAGTCAGTCCTTTGCACGAGCATGTACACCAAGCAAGAGTAGGAGCCACTGAGGCAGTGTACAGACAAAACAATACTCCCCCATGATCTGAAGGCGTCCGTGTACATGAACATGCAGAAGTCATGCTTCCCTGTCCTCCCTTGCCCAACACTAAAAAAAAGAGTGAAAGGAGACAAATCACATGTGCAACAGGAACCCATGCAAGCGGACGATTCACACCAACCACATTCAGTACAGCAATCCGACCATAATCATAGCCTTCTTGAATGAGTTACGCTTATGTGCCTTGGTGAGGAAGTCAGAAAGCTGATTCACAGTCTCGACCCACACGATGTGAACACTTCCCTTATGCAACAAGGAATGTACGTAGTGATACTCAACATTGATGTGCTTTGTGCGTGCATGGTGGACACCATCATTGGTGGCAATTGCAGCGGCACTCTCGTCATCACAGTGCAAGATGATGGACAACACAGGATGACGTAACTCACCCAACAAGCGTTGCAACCACACACTCTCACATGCACCAGGTTCCAAAGCCACGTACTCTACCTCTGCTATGCTGCATGCAACACACCCTTGTTTCCTACTACGCCATAACACAGTCGTGGCTCCGATGAGAAAGATCCAACAAGTGCAGCTCTTCCTATCTAGGTTCCACGTCTAGTCACTGTCAGTGTAGCCTACGGCCACCATGGACGATTCACGGTGGAATGTGAGGTCTCGACGTGGGGTGGAGACCCCATACGGCAACACGCTGACAGCTGCATCAAGGTGCAATTTTGGTGAGGCTTGTGAGAAATGGGTGAGGACATTCAGAGCAAAGGCGATGTCGGCCCGTGTGGTGGTGGCAAGAAGCATGAGTGACCCGATGATGTAGAGGAACGCTGTGATGTCCACCGCTGCACCCAAGGTGCAAGCGTCAGTACCCTTAACCTTTGCATGCTCGTCTTGGGTCATCGGGGTGGAGGCACTAGGGACAGTGATCAAGAGATCGGCAAAGTGGTTAGCAAGCATCTGAACGTACGCTACCTGATGTACCCGCATGATGTCGTGCACGAGATCACACTAAATCTCCATGCTGAGAAACACCTCCGCTGGTCCGAAATCCTTCATCTTGTAGGTTGCCTTCAGCAGCTCCTGCACCTGCTGGACAATGGCAAGGTCGAGAAACGTTATGAGTAGGTCATCTACGTAGATGAGGATCGTAGCGAAGGGAGTCCTAGGAGGAGTGATGAAGAGTGCCGGGTCTGTAGTGCTGCTGTGAAATGAGCCCTTTAAAAGGGTACATCTGATCTCCATGTTCCACCACTGAGGAATCTGCTTGAGGCTATACAGGGCCTTTTGTAGGCGCCGGACTCGGCACGTCCCATCCACAAATCCAAGGGGCTGGATCATGTAGAGCTCCTCACCATTGAGAGCATCGTGAAGACGTAGCTCATATCTATCATGTGGAGCTCCCAACCATGCTGTGCGACTAGGCTGAAGAGCACCCGGATAATGGTGAAACGGTCAACTGGGGTAAAGACCTGGTCGTATTCAACTCCAACAACCTGGGAGAAGCCCTTGGCGGTGAGCTGGGCCTTGTACTTGTCCAGAGTGTCATCTGACTTTGAATTTTGGTGAAACACCCACTTTGTCCCTCTGGGCTTGCGGCCAGTGGGAGGCTCCACGAGCTCGTACACTGTGTACTTGTTGATGGCGGTGAGCTACTACTGACAGAAAGCCTCCCATGGGTCTGCGTCAAAAGCGGCATCGACCTCTCGTAAGCACTGTGGGTCGAGTGCCAGTACGGAAGGCTGTGTCGTTAGCACACAAGCGGTGTAAAATTCTGTAGGAGCCCGGGCCACGGTGGTGGAGACCGTACGGCGATGCTCCTAGGAGATGAGAGCATAGCCCAGGGCCTAGCCTGCGTGAGTGTCCTGGGCAACGAGGCCAAGGGCCGTGAGGCTAAGGACCTTGATGCCGGGCTCACTGCTCACAACATTGTAAGGAGAGGAAGGAGTGCTGAAGGGGGGCCCTGGTGCGACGACCCAGGGGCGACGCCAGCTTACGGGGTCGCAAAACACCAACAGGAGCACGGGTGTAGACCTGGTGCGCCAGGTGGCCAGTGACGATAGAGGGAGCCTGTCGAGGAAGAGGTGGTAAGGCAGGGGTAGGCATCGGGTCTGATGTCTGGGAACCACTAGACATGGGCGGATCCACGGGGGTGGGTGCATCGGAGGCCGGAAGGGGGTCAGCCAAGGGATCAGGCTGGGCTGAGGACTCAGTGGAGGACTCCAACATTGATGGGTGCTCGACATCATGGCAGGGGACCTGGGCAGCAAGGTGGATGGCAAGGGAGGAGCATCCGGTGTGGATGTAGGCAGGATGACCTCTAACTCTGGAGCCAAAGCGGCGGCGCGACAAGTATGCCCCCCATGAGATGATAGTGACAAAGGTAGATAGGAGGTAGACCGGATGCTAGGGAGGTTGCAAGGGAAGATGTTCCAAAGAACAGGGCATCATGGGACTCAACAATGCGATGCCAAGCCAGGTCCCAGAAGCGCCAAGCCTGAGACTAGCGCGTGAATCCGACGAAGGTACAAAGACATCCGCAAGGAGCTAGACACAAGCAAGCCATATATCAGCTCGTTGACCGCACCACGACCGTGGCCTGGCGGGGAAGGGGACCATGGGGAATGAGGTTCCACACTCAGGTGATGTAGGACATGGCCTCAAAGGAGAAGCCTTTGGACAAACCAGACTCGACACGCATGGTGCACACAACATCGGCCATGGTGCGGTTCCAGCGCTTGGAGACACAATTCTGTTATGGTGTCCCTGGGGCGGATGTCTCATGATGGACCCCATGACTGGCGAGATAGGCAACAATGTCCCCCATGTACTAGCCGCCATGGTTAGACTGAAATGTTGGAGGGTGCAACCGCACTCGCGCTCAGCAGCAAGGTGCCAGGGACAGATGACGGAGGCTACGTCACTCTTTCGGCGGAGGCAAATGTCCTAACCATAGCGCAAGTACTCATCCATGAGGGTCGCGCTGTCCTCGACAACAGACGCAACTGGGAGAGGACCCATGAGGTTTGAGTGGACGAGCTCCAGCAGGTGCATGCTCAGAGAAGAGGATGCGGGGTAGAAGGCTTGATACATCTTGCCCTGGGCGCAGTTGATGCACTCGGTTCGGCAAGGCTAGTGGAAGGTGGAGGGATCAAGTCCGAGCGTGGGCTAAGTGCGGAGCATGCTATCGACAGCATCAGAGTGTATGTGGCAAAGGCGGTGGTGGAGGAGGTGCATGTGCTGGGGAGAAAGAACAGTGGTTACACATACATGTGCAGTGGTGGATGAGGGAGGGCATACGCATGAAGGAAGTCGAGTGACGTGCCATAATTTGTCACGGCAGACAGCATGGGACATGACCTATCGGAGAGGCAAAGGGAGACAGTGCCAATGGCACAAGAGTGACGGACGTCCATGCTCATGAGATCGAGAGCCATGAAAGACAGGATGTTGAGTTCCCAACCAGGTACATACAACACATCGGTCCTGAAGACCTCACCGGAAGGACCACGAAAAAAAACAACATCAACACCACAGAGCGGCAAGATGTACCGTGACCTCGTCCAAACACTATGAACATTGCCAACGGGATCAAGCATGCTAAACGCCTGGTGACAGGATGTCATATGATGCGTGGCATCAGAGTTGATGATCCAGGTGCCATCGGGGTCGCGGACCGAGACCGTGACATTGTATTGAACGACAAAACAGGATGCGGGATGGGAGATGGAGGTTGCAAGCTAAGCACAGGACAGATGCAAAGCAATCATGCTAGTCATCCAATCATGAAACATCATCCAAAGCCAGCTCCAAAGGGCAACATCCGGCTTCTCCGGCAACGGAGGTGCCAAGGTGACGCTCACACTGATGGCGCATGGCGGTGACAATGTGAGCCTCGTTAGTAGGGATGGGGCACGTGTACCACCCGTGCCCCGTCTGGTTGCAGTTATGGCACGTCAGGGTTGTACCACCAGAAGAAGATTGCTGCCCCTTTATCTTGTCCTTCCCACCCTTCTTTCCCTTGCTCTTGGTCTTGCCAGAGAAGGAAATACCAAAGGAGGGCGTGGAAGAGCCATGAGAGGTGGCAGCTAAAATCACAGAAGAGTCATTGCACAGAAGCTGTGTGTCCTTGTGTGCTTCCTCCACGCTGAGGAAAATCTCGTATGTCCAGGTCATCAAAGTACCCTAGGTCGTAAGCGCCTTGAGGACGGGTAGGCCGTAGGGGGAAAAAAGTGTGCAAACTGAGGAGTGGCACCATTCTTGATGGTGAGGAGGGGAGCAAGTGGGGGAGGCATGGCTGTCTCGAGCCGGTGCAGGATATTCTGTGCCCGGCGCCAATAGGTGGTGAAGGACTCAGACTCTCTCATGTGAACTCCTTCACGAGGCGGCTGACAAATGCCCGGCCAGAGGCGCGATACGGCCATGTCAGCATGTCCCGAGCCTGCCGAGGGTCAGCACTGGTGTCGTTAGCGGTGTCACCAAGGAACGGCTCCAGGACAGTGCGGTCAGCATTGGGAGCAGTGAGGATGAGTGCGCGGACGGCACAGCCTGCCTCAAGCGCCTATCCTGGGATGGTGTCATCATGCGGAATAGTATAATATAGCCATACGTCCTCCTCCTGTGTCCAGATGCGGTAGAGCAGTTCTCAAGACGAGAAGTGTTCATCTCCAACGAGGGCAGGAGGAGAGGACTCGAAGTCCTTGCGTCGAGAGGGGCCGGCCGCTCCAGCGCCTAGGACGCTAGTAACCGTCTGCTGCTGTTGCTACACTTGTAGTTGCGCTACTGTCTGTGGTGCCGCAGACCAGGCTGTCCGGGGAGGACATTCAGGCTAGAACTGTTCCGGCAAGCATCTAGTGCAGCTGATTGACCTCGCACTATACATCCGCTATGAGGTCTACTATGAGAGGGAGTGTAGAGCTATCCTATGTGCCAGCGACATTTACGTGACTGGGCATTGTCGCTATTGCTAAGGCTGCTGATGCCTCTGCTGACGCCCTGGCTACTGTTGCTGCTCCTGCTGCTGCCGCTACTACTGCTGACTCTGCCGCTGCTGCTGCTCTTGCTGATGCTTCTGTTGTTGTTGCTGCCGTTGATACTTTTGCTGCTGCTTCTGGCATTGCTGCTGCTGCCGCCCCACACCAGGTTGGTGCATAGTCTCCCCTCTGTTAGAGCTGGATGGTGAAAGTGGTCCGATCAAAAATCTGACTGCGGTTCTCTCTGATATGGGATGGTGGAAAAAATTGACCTCCAGTCCAGAAATTTGATGAATTGCTGAAAGTTTAAACACTAAAATTTGGACCACAGGTGCGCCTGACTGTGCTGAACGCAGTGGTGGACGTCTTGGCTTTAAAAAGTGGAAAACCTTGCCAAAACGACCTACCTTTGTGCTCAGCTAAAAATGTTAAAGAATTCTGGATCTGCGACGCGGGACGATTAATGCTGGAGGCTGCAGACCACCAAACGAGCCGGGCATGGTGGCTATGGAAAGCTTATGACCTAAGCTTTCAAACGAGCACATGCGCGTAATATTTGATGTCTGTTTGAGTCCGGTGCAGTCGGGCGTAGGGGACGTGGGTGGCTGGCACAATTTGTGTCTGCGCCTCCTCCTCGTCCATGCGGCTTCTAGGAAGGTGCAAGGATGGGGCAGTAGCTAAAAACGGTGCTCCTGCCTCCTTCCTCTCCCTCTTGGGTGTCTTCTGATGCCGCTACTGCTGCTCCTTACTGTTGTAGCTGTGTCTGACACTGTTGCTGCTGCTGCTGCTGCTGCTGCTGTGTCTCTGATGCTGCTGCTGCTGCTGCTGCTGTGTCTCTGATGCTGCTGCTGCTGCTGTGTCTCTGATGCTGCTGCTGTTGCTACTCTGTCTCTGATGCTGCTGCTGCTACTGCTCCTGCTGTTGCCACTGCTGCGGGTCACTCACACCTCTAGTTGACATCGCAACGTGTGTCATCGCTAGCAGGTTGCCTGACATCGCTGTGCTGGCGGCTCACCTCCCTGCATCAAACGTGGGGGTCAGAGCTGCCGGAAAAAAACCGACAGCATTTCCCCTGGCCCAGTGGCCGTGGGAAACATTCTATACTGCTACCACGCAGGACACTGCTGCCGAAAAATATTTGGCAGCATTTCTCCTGCACTGGCATGTATGGGAGATCTGCGGGCGTAGTCAGGAACCTGTACGCCATTGCTGCTACTGTTGCGTCTACGCTATGGCTCTGATACCAGAAATGAACCAACTAGTGCGCAGGTTGGGGCAGTGGCATTGTTTATGCAGCGTGCGGGAACCCACACTCGTTGCTTAGTCTGTCCCCATACTCTGTTGCACTAGAGTCTAAGTCTGAGAGCTCTGTTTTGCTACTCAAAAGTGTGTGCGCCACAGGTAGCGCCGATAATCAGCTGGAATGAAGTAATGGCTGATTAGGAATGAAGAATAAGCAACCAACTGAGAGCCTTCCCAGTTCTAGCCTCACCTCAGCTATGTGAGGCTTGTTACTCAGAAAATCAACCAGCCAGAATATTCCTAGCATTATCCTGTTTGGCAAAAATTCTTGGGTGAGCCCTATTAGACACTGGACAGCCCAAAACCCAGGCGTTGTCCATTTTTCCTCAAGACTACGAAAACAACCACGCTCCGTGCAGTCATAATCAAGAATAAAATGAGCTACATGGAGTTACGGCTGTCCAAACTCAGGTGCCAGCTACACTGCTCCTGAGATCTATCTACGACTACTGGTGATGTGACAGCTAAGAGTTGCTACCGATGGAGCTGGTGAATGGGTGTAGTGTCGGAAATGCAAGGAGGAGAACCACATGCTTGGCTTCACGACGACACGACCACTCCACCAAGCAGTGTCCTGATAGCATTACCGTCCATTGAGTCAGTCGTCTACACGAGCATGTACACCAGCCGAGAGGTCACAGTAGGAGTCATTGAGGTAGTGCACGGACAAAACAACAACACCAGGGGTCCAACCTGACATCTAAGCATAATCCCAAGGGTGGATACTTAACATTGCACAACCCAAGAGTAGCATGGTGCCCACTTAAGGCATGCATAAAAAGAATTCGAGTTCAATGAGTCCCATGTCCCCACTTTTTTTATTTTGTGAGTCACAATGACCTCTCTACTCGTCGTCATGTGAAGCACGAGTGATGGCATCTTAGGCTGCCACAGCACCAGTAGTAGCACCCAAGCTAACCGTAGTGGCTGCAGCAACAACAGTGATTATATTGGCTTCCGCACGCGGTAGGAGCAATAGCAACCACGACGGCAGCGTCTTATATCACCAGAGCAGCACCAGCTAAAACCTCGGCAAGAGTAGTACTAGCAGCAATAGCAGCAGATTTTGTAGGGCAGCTGCTACAAGAGCAGCATCATTAGTGGAACTAGCAACCGTAGCAGCCGTTGGGTCCTGCTGAATTGGGTCTGCAAGTCGACCAGCGGTAGAAACAGTAGTGGATGCAGCCGAAACAAAAGTTATAACAACGGTGGAGCTGTTGCGCCAATAGTTGTAGCCATAGCAATAGCAATGGCAACAGTTGCAACAACAGTAGATTTTTTTTGTGAGCAGCCACAATAGTAGTAGCGAACTAGCAGTGAAAGTAACAGCAGGTCTTTGAGAGTAGCAATACTTAGGACAGCCTAATAGATGCAAATGACATCAGCACAGTAGGAGAGAAGCTGCCTCGCAACTTCCCTTGCCTCTTGCTCCGTCGGTTGATGGGCTCACCGACTGGCGAGCTTGTCAATCGACCGACTCGTCAATCGATGAGTCCGTTGATTGACGAGCTGGTCCGAGCGGGTTCGAGCTTGCTAGACTTCAAGCAAAGAAAAATCAGTTGGCCAACCCCTCCTTGGCGCACCAACACAGGTCTTGGGTGAACCCAGATGCGCTTTTGAGAGGCGACGTCTCCTATAATTCTGCTATACCATTTTACTTTCTTTCTTTCTTCTAATTCTTTTTCTTTCATTTTTCCTTCCTCTTTTTTGCTTCTTGGTCAAACCCGAGTATCTGGGGCGTGTCCCGGTGCCATAGGGAGACCAGTTCTTGGAGACCAGTTTTAGGTCTTGTCTTTTATTCCTTCTTTCTTACGGTTGAGACCCTTGCACGTGGGGTTTTGACCTCGTGTAGTAGGAGACCACCATCATCATGACGTCGTTTGTTCCAACACCAGCGCCGTCCTTGGCACTGGCGGTACTCCACCCGGGGTGGCGTTGGCTTCCGCCACCATAATATCTTACTGTGTATGGGCCACCTTCTTCCTACTACACCCCTCCTTTGTGGCTCGAGCCCGCAGCTCCATCCTTGTCTATGCCACCGGCTCAGTCCTTTCCTGAGCTACCACATCGTCCAGACACATCTGCCTTAGCATCCATTCCCTTCCAATCCTCAGCCTCCGGTTCTCTCCTCCGACGTGAGTTTTATTGTCGATTCCCGGGGTCACCATTGTTCATTATATGGAGCCCTTTGGGACGCGTGAGATAGTGGGGTTGTGGCGTCTGTGGAGTGGGTTGAGCATTGGTAGTCGTTCACCTTTCCTGGTCTCCTTCCTGTGACTTCTAATCGTACTACATCCTCTCCTATCCTAGCTTGCTGTGTTGCGCAGTGTCATGTGACCACTCCGTCTCGTGTTCAATTAACGTTTGGATCATCGATTCTGGAGCCACTCATCACATGACGTAGTCTTGTGCCGCATTTACCATGTTGAGGCCTATCGGTGATGTACACTTTGTTCGCATTGGCTCTAGCCAGATGTTGCTAGTTTAGGGCGCTGGTGTTGTGCCTTCTGTTGGTCCATGAGATGACATCTTCTTGCCTGATGTCCTCTTTGTTCGTGCGGTTGAGGTCAACTTGCTCATTTCCACTGCCTTGGATGATCAGGGCATGGACTTCGTCTCATCTCTTGGCATTGGCACTATATCGCTACAGTCCTCTGGCCATCCTATTCTTCATGGTCTGGGTGGCGACGAATTCTATTTTATGATCTTGTTTACACTGTTGTCCGCGGCCACCACACCAGCGCATGTGCATGTTGCTCCCTCGCTTTTCCCTGCACATACATTTGCTCCATCGTCCCTTGTGTCATGTGCATACCGCCACCATCCATAGCCTCTTGCATCATCAGGTTGTTGTTGGTCTTCACCCTGGTACATTCCTTACGCCATGCACAATTGATTTTCTTCATTGGGAACAAGGCAAGCTACATTGCCCGTCCTTTCCTTCTTCCAACTCCCGCACATTGTACCTCCTTGTCCATGCGGACGTCATGGACCCGCTCCTTCATGAATTTCTCAAAAGTGTTGGTCAGTACGTCTTGTATCTTACGAATGATATCTTTAGTTTTCTCTAGATCTTTGCGCTTTGCCAAGAAAGCGATGTTGGGCCCATCATCAAGTTTTGGCTTGGCCACACTGAGCGTGCTTGCCAATGTGAGATGATAGTATTCCACTCCAATTGTGGTGGGGAGTTCATGGATCCCACGAACCGCCTCCTCCAATCTCAAGGAGTGTATCTGTGGCTCTCTGCTCCATATACACCGTAGTACATGGGAGTGTCGGAATGTTGGAATCACACTCTTTTTGACGATGTTCACACCCTTCTTGTCGAGTCTGGCCTCCCTCCACTGTTTCCCTTTGAGGCCATGTCCTACATGACGTGGATTTTGAACCGTGTTTAGGACGATTGGCTGCCTTGTCATATCACACCATTTGAGCGATGGTATGCTCCTCATGCTGATCTTTGCCTCACTCATGTTTGGGACAACACCACCATTATTTGGCTCCCTGAGGGCCAGCACAATGGAAAGTTGTCTCCTCGGGTTTGCCTCTGTCCCTTCCTTGGTGTTTCCTCTCATTCCAAGGCTTGGCGCTTTTGGAATCCCAAGCGTGTTTGGGTTGTTGAGTCTCCCAATGCTCTCTTCTTTGAGGGCACCTTCTTACGTGGAACTGCTTGTTCTGTTGTGCCGATTACGTCCTTCTCTTGTCCAGGGGGAGGTGCCGTATGTGGCGTACCCTTTGATAGTGGCTGCGCTCTGGGATACAGATATCCCACTACATCATCACCTGTATCATCTCATGTCGCCTCTGCATCGTTGCCGATGTCACCTCCTATCGTGGCCATATTGTCGCCAGCGTCATCTCTTCATGGATACATGAGTCCTTCAGCATAGGCACATCGAAGACTATTGGAACCTAAGACACATGCGATGCTATGCTAACATCACCCTCAAACCATAGATATCCCCCAATGTCAGATCTTCTACCGTTGCCCTGCCTTCCGTTCCAGCACCCTACATGAACACCCGCCGGCCTGCCTCAACCGCGGTGACCCTGCTCGCATGACACATGGAGCGCCAGCGGCCCACCAATGCCTTGTCCCGCAACATAAGAAGGGGAACCAGGGTGATCCTTGTGGTTACGTCATTGCCACCTTCACCCACGTCTTTGTCGTCCCCTGGATTCCCTCCTATTACGCCTACGTCAATGCCTACGGCATCTCCTATCGCGTCTGTGTCAACGTCTTCCTCATATCATGTAGTGTCTGTGTCGCCACCTGCATCATCTCCTGTAGCATTGGCATTGCTTAAATCATCCCCTACCGCATCTGATTCATCTCCTGTTATGACATTGCATGCATCACTGGTTGTGATTCCATCGGCAGCGGACCCAGTCGCACCCTTGCAATCTCCCATCTCGTCGCCGTATGTTCACATAGTAGGTGTTCTTTTGAGATCTTTCTCCAAGATCTCAAACGTGTTCATCTGTACCTCGCTATGCTCTGCCTACTAGACTCGGCTTGCAACTCTGGGTCCTTGGAGTCAGTACGTTCAGTTTACGGTTGTGTCGTTAAACACATACAACCTACTCTTGTCTCTGGATAGGATGATATTTCCTTGGCGACGACTGTGGTACAACCTAACATCGTGATTGGATACTTTTTAATTGTTAATGAGTTCCACCCAGCCATTGTAGCAGCTGGGTCCACCCGGCCTTTGCCACATTCCTCAGTCACCACCGCACTCGTTACGAGTGGCAGTACGACACGTGTGCCTAAACCAAATAGAGTTCAACTAGCACGTCCCAGTATGGATGCAACTCTCTGGCTGCAAGCTATGTGAGAGGAACTTGCTGTGAGAGATTCTCCCAAATGATTGGTATGGATTTTGATGCCACCTTTGCCCTTGTGGGCAAGTACACCACGGCAAAGGCCTTGTTGAGTCAGGTGGCACAACATGATTGGGAGTTTCATCAAATGGATGTCAAGAATGCTTTCTTGCATGGTAATATTGAGCAAGATATCTATCTCTTCCACCCTCCAAGTTTTGAGGATGGCACAGACTCTGGCATGTCCAAAAGGCCTTGTATGGCTTGAAGTAATTCCCATATTGTTGGAACCTTGAGATTTTTCACTACCTTGGAGCAGGACGGGAATTACCGTAGCACGCTGGAGCATTGTTTGTGAGTGCCCCTTCTACATCCTTTGTCGCTGTCTTGGTCTATGTGGATGAAATCTTGATTCCGTCCCTTGACCGTCAGGCTATCCAGGTTGTGAAGGATATTTTCTAGTCTATGTATAGAATGAAGGATATTGGTCGAGCTTGTGCCTTCTTGGAAATAGAGATTGAGCATGATCGTCAACGTCGCACACTGCATGTGCATCATGAGGAGCATTTTACTGACCTGCTGGCCACAATCTCTTCCGCGTCTACACTTATGACGACCGCTGGACAGAGGCTTCTCACATTACCAGAGCTAGATCACATTAGGAAGCGTGTCAATGTCATGAAGTACCTTCAAGTCATTGGCTCCCTGATGCTCCTCGAGACCACGACGCACATGGATGCCGCCTTTGCTATGAACTTGTTATCACAGTTCTCACAGCATCTGCATCAACTCCATTTGGAGGCTACTCTATGCATAATGTCGTATGTCATGTCTATCCCATGTCGAGGCCTGTGCTTTTGCCCACAGTTGTCTGTTGTTGTTGACAGGTACACTGACAGCGACTAGGCCCATGATTGCGATGTGCGCAGCCGGTCTGGCTACATCTTCCTTGTCGGAGGTACAGCTGGCTCATGGAAGAGTAGCAAGGAGGGTTGCATAGCGTGGAGCTTGACTAACACTGAACATGTCGCATTGGGGGTTGGGATGTGTTAGAGCATCTGGTTGGGCGGCCTTATGCAGTAGCTGTGCTACCCAATCCGCTGCATCACCATCCGCTGGGAAAATGAGAAAGCACGCCGCATAGCAGAGCATGATGACATGTGTCGCACGCGCAGAAAGCACATCAACAATGAGTATCACTTTGGACACAAGCATATTCATGTGGCAATGTCTCTATCGTGGTTGTCGACATGCGGTAGCAGCGTGCATACTTCCTCACCAAAGCGCTGTGTAGTGGCAGGTTCAAGTTTACAATGCATAATGTTGGACTTCTTATGTATGATCTTGCTTATACCTCGTTTGTACCCCGCTCTTACTACTTCCTCTCTCCTTGAGTAGTTCTTGTGTGGCCGTGCCTCATACCCATTGTAGTACACAGTCGTTGCCATCGTTTGTGACCCTTGCTCACTAATGGTGATCGATGTCTGCAGGTCATAGGGGAGTGTTGGTGTGTGAGTCACGGTGACCTCTGGACTTGTCATCATGGCTCGCTGGTATGGCGTGACACTCGACGACTACTTTGACAGTGTCAAGACAAGCCGGCGCGCCTTCACGTTCTCTCTAGGGTTTTCTCGGTGACCACCTTTGGGGTCCATTTTCTCAGTGGCAATATGCAAGCACGTTGATGATCTAGATCTAGTTGCATGGAGTTTCTGTTTCTACACCTGGTGCTTCTTTCAGTTTGTCATTCAGACAACCGAGGAGCCTGTACGCATGTTAGGTTCATTCTTGTTATTGTTTTGGAGCTTGCATCCGAGTTAGCCTACTTTTTGACCGGCTGGTTGGACTTGCACACCTAGTTGTACGCACGTGGATCAGACTAGACATATACAATTTTCTGTTATTTACTAGCTTCTATGTTTTTCAAGTGTATCTTCACCTTTCTCTCCGCCTTTTGAAGCACCGTTTGGTCTTTTGTCATCTGTGTAGCGTATCCTCTCACGTTGAACGTTGATGTGAGAGTTTCTCCATTTACTCAACTTTTTTAGATCAAGTGAACCGTGCCCCGAGCATGAGATTTGAATGATCCATGCCCCTGGTTTGAAATTTTAATGACACTAGGAAGCCTAGTGTCATTAAAAGTTTGGTTGTGAGAGCCTGTGGTAGGGGTAGTGCTTGAACCTGTGAGTGGCTCTGGATCGTCTCCTCCTGCACGCCCACGAGTCACCACCACGTGAGCTACAACGTCAGCGCTGATGTCCCTTGAGCATTAGTCACTTGCGTTAGTGTGGTGAGTGGGCAGCGAGGCCAGAGGTCACAACGTGTTTGTGGCACATAAACCAACAGACTACACATCTTTGCTTGTGTTTTGTAATGAAATCCCCCCATCCACCACTCTATCCTTCAGGTGCTTAAGATCTGGTCCTTAAGATTGCACCTTTGCTTTTTTTTTGTCCGTTTCGTTCCTCACTAATGAGAGGGGGGTCTCCTAGACACCGAAACAAGATTGGAGATTGAACCATGTCCCCAAAACAGATTTGCAGCTTGTATAGTCTGGGATGCTTCCACCATTGGTGGAAATTCTTGTTGATGAACGTATTCATTTATACTCTACCTTTTTGTTCGCTGCACAGGAAGGGGGTGTGTAGTACTTGAGTAAAGATTTTATTCTGGATTTTCTTCATCTTTATGTAAGGAGGGAGTTGGGATCTTTGTAATGAGGCGTGGGTGCGATGTTGTTGTAGGAGGTGGGATAGGGACGCGATGATGGCTGAGGTGGGGTTGTGTTTTGGCTTAGCCCATCGCTCTTGACAAAGACGAAGAAGATGTTGGCTTAAAATTACAGTGGAAGAGGAGGCTCGTGTTTGCTGATGCATTGGCCATTGCGGGGAGGAAAACGCAATTCTATCAGGGTTTTGAAAAGGGCAAGCAAAACTGTCAGATTTCTAGCGGGGCACGCCAAAATGT
>SZWC01001676.1:150850-192642 GCA_023375785.1 Penium margaritaceum
AAAAGAAGGGAACAGTAGCGAATGGTCAGTAGAGCATTTTCAAGCGAGCGACAAAGAATATGACTCAAAGTTTGGGTCTTGTTTCTTCGTGTGAGAAGATTGAAGTGCTAACTTCTACCTTCGCGAAAGGATCAGTATTCTATTTCTCACAGTGAGAGAAAGTACAAAAAGTGACGAATATCAGAAAAATTTACATCAATGAACGTAATGCTGATGTGGCGGAACTATGACAAACTTGACATTTTTGTGTGCCCCTCTGGAAAGTGACAGGATCATTTTTTGACAATTCTGTGTGCCCTTCCAAAAATGTGACATTTTCGAGTGCCCTACGAAAAATTTGACATTTTTGTATGCCTCTCAGAAAAGTTGACATTTTTGGGTGCCCGCCAGAAATTTGACATTTTTGGGTGCCCCGCCAGAAATCTGACATGTTTGGGTGCCCTTTTCAAAGGACGGAGTAGTTATATACCCATCGTTTCGCCAGATTTAGCAGCGATGTCCATGGTTTTTAACAAAATAACAGCGATGCCCATATTTGTCCTTCTTGGGCACGACTGTCATATTTCTCATGTATTCACCGAATTCGACATGGATTTCGACTTCGACGGCGGAGCCGAACTTCGCCCGCCATCGCGAACTCGCAGGAGGGGTTCCGCGGCGAACCCTCCCTGCAAGCTTGCGATGACACTGCCAAACCCCCTATTTAAACTAGGGGGTTTGCCGTAGGTTTGGGGGGGTTTGCGAGTTGCGGTGCACGTGTGATAGAAGAAAGGGAATCTGCCGGGCCCCGCTACCGCGGGGCCCGGCAGATGCCCGGGAAAGTAAAAAAATAAAACCCAAACCCTGCATTTAACCTAGGGGGTTTGTCGTAGGTTTGGGAGGGTTTGCAAGACGCGGCGCACGTGTGATAAATGAAAGGGAATCTGCCGGGCCCCGCTACTGCGGGGCCCGGCAGATGCCCGGGCAAGTAAAAAAATAAAACACAAACCCCCCAGTGTCACTAGGGGGTTTATCGGATATTGGGGGGGGGGGTTTGCGATTTGTGTGTTACCCTGTCGCGAGTTTTGGAGTTCGCAGTTGCCAACTCCAAAACTCGCATCACGCCGACTTCTGACATCGGCTCGACCGGTGTCAGAAGTCACTGATTTCGCTCTCGAGGTCGGCAATCGCCGGCCTCGAGAGCGAAGTCGAATTCCGTTTTTGGACGGATATTCGAAAACATGGGCACCGCTGTCATGTCGATTTCGACTATGGGCAGCGCTGCTAAATCTGGCGAAACGATGGGCACCGGAGCATTTGGTACCCTTTTCAAAACCCTGCTAGAATTGCGGGCCCCAGTGAAATGGCTGCCCAGGATCTTTCCCGCACCTCCGGTTAGCTCCGCGGTGCACGCAGGCGGTGTATTGCTGCGCCCATGGTTCGTGGTTGTGCGTACTACTGCACTCCCACCCGTCATTACTGTTCTTTGCTGCGATCATTTTAAGGTGAAGGTACGTTGACGCATCGAGGCGCGCGTCCGTGCGGTGTAGGGCTGCTTTTGCTTCTGGTTCTCCAAAGATCCGTGAGACGCTGGTCCATCATTGGTTGTATCGTATGGGCAGCCGCCCAGCTGGCGTACTTTCCGCGTTTGTGGCGATCCGGTCGATTCGCGCGCCAGATTTCGTGGCGTGGGGCGCGTGAAACGCAGTTGATGGGTAGCAGGGGTGGGAGGTGTGAAGATGAAGTAATCCCGAGACAAGTTGGCGGACTCGCGGCACCAGCCTCCTCTTGTAATCCGGCAAAGTGTTCTCCAAGGGATGGGTAGACCAATCATTGCCAGGTGACTAGAGGGACATGATGTCCGGTAGAGATTTGGACAGACGTCCAGTCCTGTCTTCCCACTAGCTATCACAGCGCCATATGGAGGCGCGCATCGACTACACTGCATAGGCACCACAATTCTGTCAGACAGTCACAAGCGATCAGTATCTCGAAACTCGTCCATCGATCCCCATCGAGGCTGACCCTTGTCTCAGGCGCAATGGCGTGCGTTTCGTCTCTCAGCTCAGCTGCCTCCGCACAGGGCCTCGCTCTGCGTTTAGCCAAGTCGTCTTCGAGAGCGGCAGTGTCGAGAGTCGCCCTGGTGTGCCGATGCGAGAAAAAGGAGGACTCTTCGACGTCGGCTGTGACTGCCGCAGCAGTCTCTGCCTCCATTCCCCTGTTTGCAGCATCCGCAGCATATGCCGTTGAAGCTGAACAAATCGTGTCCGCCTTGGACCAGGTACTTAATGGCGAGGAACGCGATCTGTCGACGTCAAGTTACTCACGGGCTAGTAGGGAGGCTTGCATCACTTTTCTGACGTCTGCAAGAAGAGGCAGCACTGATATCATCGTTATAATCCAATCTTTTCCCGTACTCGCAGGTCGAGTCCCTCTCTCGTCAGGCAGCAGGTGTGGCATCCCAGGCGCTGGACACGGTCAAGGCAGTAACCGAGCAGGTTGTCGAGGCAGCATCTCCCCTCGTCCAGGCTGCCACCCCTGTGGTCGTCGATGCAACTAAGGCTGCTGTCGAGGCTGCGAAGCCGGTGGCTTCACAAGTCGCAGGGGAAGCTCAGAAGGCCCTTTCAAGCTCTGGCGTGGAGCTGGAACCCGTTTTCTCTGCTGCTAAGGTAGGACATCTGCTTCCACAGAGAGCCAGAGAAGACGAGTCGTAGCCCGTCTTTTTCATGCGAGCTTCCACCAGTTTTGTTGCTGCTGAAGCTCGTATCGGTTTGTATATTCTGCTTCTGCAGACCGCTGCTTCCGTGGCCGGCGAGGTCGGTGGAGCGGCCGGCCAGGCCATCGATGCGGCCTCGCCATACGCTCAGGCTACGTTTGATACTCTGGTAGCTCAGGAGCCTGCGGTGCTGGCAGCAGGTGCAGGAGCACTGTTCCTCCTCTACCTTCTCGCACCCAACTTGGCATCCTCGGTGGCATACGCGGCAAGAGGCTACGCAGGTGATGGCCGCTTGACTTCTTGCGGGCAGGGTGTGCAGTGTCTTAGCTCCTGCGCTTGAATGCGCGCTTTGGCGTTCGATCACCTGTCCTCATTTCACTCCGCCTACTCTCCTACGTTCCCTCATGCTTGCAGGCGAGTTTTCTGCTGCCCAAGCCCTGGATCTCCTCTCGAAAGAGGATTATACATTGATTGATGTTCGTTCTGATAACCAGCGAGCAAAGACTGGTGTCCCTTCCCTTCCCCGCAACTCGAAGAAGAAGCTCCTCTCTGTCCCGTAAGTTTCACCTGCCGCGGACTGCACAGGGTAGACCTCCACGAAAGGGCTAACAATGTCATGTCGTGCTAACGTTAAAACATTCAAGATGTGGATGCTTCCATCATATAATAGTTGAAGGATCCCAAATTCACACAAGCATGAACATCCTGCCTGATACAGGGTGGAGGACCTATCTGGAAAGCTCCGCGGTCAACTGCGCAATGCTCGCAAAGTGGAAGCTGAGATTGCAGCCATCAAAATTGGTGCTCTGAAGCGCCTCGGCAAGGGTTCAAAGATTATCCTCATTGACTCGTAAGTCTGCTTGTTTTTTTTTTTTTTGTGTGACGCAATCAAGTGAGAGCAGACCTTTCTGAGTGGCCCATGGTTGGATATCAGCGTGAGATCTGCCCTAGGCAGACCAGGCTGTGCCCCTGAGCATTAATGCTTCGAACATATTGGCAATGCTTTGCTGTAGTAACTCAAAAAAACATCACTAACCCAAACTGTCACCCCTGGCCTCCCTGTTTTGATTATTGCATATCCAGGAATGGCGACCTTGCACGCCTTGTGGCACAATCTTTGGCGAACCTTGGGTACAAGAATACATGGGTGGTGAAGGATGGTGTTGATGGTTCACAAGGGTGGATCAACAGTCAGCTTGGCATGGACAGCTCAGGTCTCTCACTTGCTGAGGTCCTGTCCCCTTCTCGTGTCATTTCTGGAAGCTCAGCTGGCACAGCCCGCGCTGGCAGGGGAGGTACATTGCAGGTACCTGCAGGTAGGAAGTCTTTCCTCCTGCCCAGTGCTGATTAAACGGGTATCTCATGCTGACAACTGGAGTGTAAGCCACAGTTTGGGTCTGAGAGGTGGGTCAACAGTTTTCTTCGTGCCCCTTCAGGGCATCACATGTAGAACCATGGCCTCAGCCCTTCTAAGTCATGTATACAAACACCAGAATCTCTGTTTTACTTCTGAGCGTTTTCACCATCTTATGGTATAGGATATCAGACAGGAAGAGAGCAATCCTCCTTGTGGATTTCAATTCTGCTGATATGACCAGCCGTCAGCAACTCCATCCTCCAGTAGGATTTGGAGACTCTGGATAGAAGAACGAAATTTGGTGGAGATATTTCAGCCAACTGTTTTGTTTGTAAAATCTACTAATGAAGAAACGTTCAGAAATAGTGGAGCATACTTCTATGTGTACGGTTGACAAGAGGAACCTCATCTGGTTGTGGCACATCGGTATTGGTCTATGGGTGTTGGTCTTCCATGAGAATGGGAGGTGAGCCGGGAGGGGAATATGCTGTGGCATAACCAGATAATGTGGGCTGTGGCAATGTAGACAGGACAAATCTCGTGCTCCATCCTCGGCCCATAGTATGTTGACCCATCTTTGATGTGGGCATACTCACACGCGGCTATGAGTGACTTAGACATTGGCTCGGTGCCCAATGGCGAAGCGAGAATGAGTTGGAAAGGTCTAGGCTAGTGCGACATGTTGAAGCTACAGTGTAGCTGCAGTAGGCAAAGCCCCGCGTTCATTTCTTTGCTCTATTTACCCCTTCCGCTTCTCTGAGGTTGTGAGAAAACTATACTCTGCGCAAAGCACCTGAAAGGCAGACATAACTGGAAAGAACTGATTAGCAATTGAGAATGAACATCAATGGGAGAGCTTTCCAAGAACTAGCTACTCTTGAGCTTTATAGTGCTCATTACTGAACTTTTCAGCGAATCAGAGAAATGACCAATTTTCTGAAAGGCAGGGTTTTCTCGGTGAGGCCTGTGTAGAACGTAAAGTTTGATGAGTGAAGGGAGGTGAGGCACAGAGACATGGAACACCAAGAGAGACGATTCTATGGATTTGTTTTACTCAAGAGAAGAGAGTGAGTCTCAAAAAGTCAGTCATGAGCTGCAGAGGGGATAGGTGCAGCGAGTACCAGGCAGCGGGGTGACGAGCGGGCGGACAGTGAGCCCATCCTCGCTCGCACCCACGCTGAGTGAGATCCGAACCTGGATCTCACCCACGCAATAACCTGCACGCACGCAACTTGCCAAACCCGGAAAAACAACCTGGACATGTGAGAAGATTCCAGGAAGCTTCCTAGCCTTTCTGCTTGCTAGCCTGACAGCACGGGTCTGGCTGGTTGACACACAGGTCATGCAAGGGACAGCAAAGGTAGGGAGAGACACGCGCACCTGTATCTCAAGCTTCATCTGAAGTAAATGCAGAGAGAAATAACAAATGACAGGTCCACAGCATAAATAGCCGCCGTGGCTCACGGCGGGTGGCGCACACGGCGGTGCCTGTCAAACCTGAACCGGCCCAAAACCACTGTTTTGGCCATAATTCTGCGCACAAGCGTCCAAACGGAGCGCCGTCTGATCCTACGGATGCACGACAAAAAGACAGACACAACGACTGGTCACACGCCTACGTCCGGGAACAGCCGGAGAGTGTAAGAAAACAAACATGTAAATCAGCCTGGCAGGGCTGTCCACCGAGAAAATCCTGAAGACCTCCAAACGTAGTCCGTGGGCTGTGGGAGCCCTCTGGTACACTGGGTAGGCTGCCAGGCTGCCTCCAGCGGGTGGAGCATCACCTCAGGGAACTCTGTCTCCAGCTGGGTCCGCCTCAAGGATCTGCACGAGCATGGACACGGCCGAGTGGTCACAACCAACTGTACAACTGTGTATGACTGACAACATCACAACACTCCCCCATGACCCGATGGTACGCATGTCCATACACGTGCAGAACGCGTGCCGGTGCAACACAGAGTGCTCAACAGGGACCCGGACAATCACCCACNCGCTCCACCAGATCGCGCACGAAATGATACTCGACAGCGATGTGCTTCGTGCGTGCGTGGAACACACCAGAGTTCTCAGCGATCGCGAGAGCACTCTGGTTGTCGCATCGGAGGATGATGGTAGGCACGGACTGACCCAAGCACTGGAACAACCGCTGCAGCCACACCGCCTCAGCGGCGCCAGCGCCCAGAGCAACATACTCAGCCTCTGAGGAGCTGCGAGCAATGCACCCCTGCTTGCCGCTGCGCCAAGACACAGCGGTGCCACCAAGCAGGAACACGTAACCCGTGCGGCTGCGTCCATCAGGACTCCATGCCCAGTCGCTGTCAGTGTAGCCATCTACCACAACCGAGCACTGTCTCCGAAAGCAGAGACCGTGATACGGTGTGGAGACCACGTACCGGACGACTCGCAAAGCTGCGTGCAGAGCGCGAGCCCGAGGGGACTGACTGAACTGTGCGAGTAGGTTGACAGCGAACGCAATGTCGGGACGCGTGGTCGTGGCCAAGTACATCAGTGAGCCAATGATGCGCAAGTACAGGGTCACGTCCACAGTCTCGCCCAGATCGGCTGGATCTAATACCTTCAGGGCGTCCTGCCCGTCGGGAGTGATGGGTGACGAGGCGGCGGGAACAGCGCCAAGGAGGTTAGCAAACCGCTCCCCCACAACCTGTGCATATCGTGCCTGATGGAGGAGGAGTGTCCGTCGACAACGATCACGCACAATCTCCATCCCGAGGAAAACAGCCGCTGGACCAAGGTCCTTCATCCTGTAGGCGGCCTGCAGGACCGCCTTGGCCTCCTTCACGGCCTCCAGTGAAGGAGACCCAATCAGGAGATCGTCCACATACACCAGAATGGCAGTGAGGTGCTCGGCTGTCCGTCGGATGAAAAGTGACAGGTCGGCATCACTCTGGACGTACTCGGCCTNGGCTTCACCTTCTTGCGGAAGACCCACTTGGCCTGCACGACCTTCCGTCCCTCAGGACGGTCGACCAGCTCAAAGACTCCGTGCTCCCGGATGGCCCTGAGCTCGTCCTCACAGGCGGCCCGCCACTGCTCAGCATCCTCTCCTGAGAGAGCCTCTTTTAATGTGTCTGGATCAGGGACCGTCAAAGGGGAGCTCCGGGTGGCCAGGACACATGCCTCATGGGTCGGACGGACCGCAACTAGGTCAGCGGCAGCTGCCTGTGCAGCCTCGTGCTCGTCAGCGATCAGCTGGTGCCCAATGGGACAAGCTGGGTGCACCTCCGTGTAGGTGCCTTGGACACTAAGGCCGAGAGCCTTTGTGCCAGGGTCACCACTGTGCACGCTGCGCGTGCGTCGTCTGGGTGGCGCAACCGCAGTCAAAGGTGCTCGTGAGGCCAGTGGGCGGAGACGCCCACCTGGTCCACGGGGGTAGCCCGAGTTTGAGCTGACCGACGGTTCTGGCACAGGGAGGGCAGGTGCTGTCTCTGGAGACGCTGCAGGCGTGGGCTAGACAGGCGCGGCAGGCGCGGGCGAAACAAGCGCTGTAGGCACGGACGAGACGGTCGCGGCAGGCGCAGGCGAGACAGTCGCGGCGGGCGCGGGTGAGGCAGGCGCCGCATGCGAAGAGGCGGCAGGTGCAGCCCCGGCAGGCGAAGCAAGCGCTGCAGGTGCGGGCGAAGCAGGCGCTGCAGGTGCGGGCGAAGCAGGCGCTGTAGGTGCGGGCGAAGCAGGCGCTGCAGGTGCGGGCGAAGCAGGCGCTGCAGGTGCGGGCGAGGCAGTCATGGCAGGCACGGGCGAGGCAGTCGCGATAGGCGCGGGTGAGGCAGCCGCGGCAGGCGCAGGCGAGACAGTCGTGGCGGGCGCAAGCGGGGCAGGCGTAGAGACTACAGGCCCGACAGCAATGATGGCCGGGTCAATGGTGGCCAGCGACGGTCCCACCCCGGAGGCACCCCGGACGGACTCACCCTGTGGGGTAGACTCCCCCATCCGACGGGAGGCCTCACAGGTGGGAACGTGAGACGCTGCCTGGGTGAGAATGGCAGACAGGTCGTGGTACGACAGTGCCTCAAAAAACAGCACGTCGCGCGACTCAACGATGCGGTGGCGACCCGCATCCCAGAAACGCCACGCTTTGGAGTGCGAGGAGACACCGAGGAAGGCACACATCCGACCGCGCGGAGAGACCTTGGACCCCTGCTGGTCCTCGGTGTACCAGACACAGGCCAAGGAACCCCAGACGCGAGCAAGCCTGAGGTCCGCACGGTGACCGAACCACAGCTCATACGGCGTGACGTGGTCCGGCAAGGGACCATGCGGGAGGCGGTTCCAGACCCACNGGTGGGAACGTGAGACGCTGCCTGGGTGAGAATGGCAGACAGGTCGCGGTACGACAGTGCCTCAAAAAACAGCGCGTCGCGCGACTCAACGATGCGGTGGCGACCCGCATCCCAGAAACGCCACGCTTTGGAGCGCGAGGAGACACCGAGGAAGGCACACATCCGACCGCGCGGAGAGACCTTGGACCCCTGCTGGTCCTCGGTGTACCAGACACAGGCCAAGGAACCCCAGACGCGAGCAAGCCTGAGGTCCGCACGGTGACCGAACCACAGCTCATACGGCGTGACGTGGTCCGGCAAGGGACCATGCGGGAGGCGGTTCCAGACCCACGTCATGTAGGCGAAGCCCTCGAAGGCAAAGGACTCCGGGAGACCGCACTCAGCGCGCATGGCGCGAACCGCGTCCTCCATGGTGCGGTTCCAGCGCTCGGACACACCGTTGTGCTGTGGCGTAGCAGGGGCCGAGAGCTGGTGACAGATACCAAGCTCGGCGAAGTGAGTGGTCAGCTCACCGAGATACTCACCGCCGCGGTCAGAGCGGAAGGTGGGGAGGGAGTGACGAGACTGACGCTCGGCCATCACGAGCCACAAGCGCACGGCTAGAGCGGCATCACTCTTGTGGCGGAGGCAGTAGACCCACTGCATGCGGGTGAAGTCATCCGTGAGTGTAAGAACATAGCGACCACGGTCAGCGACAGACTCGATAGGGAGAGGTCCGAGGAGGTCCGAGTGGACAAGCTCCAGGGGACGCTGCGCGCGAGTGACGGTGGCAGGGTAGGTGCATCGATGCATCTTGCCCTGAGCGCAGAACAGACAGTCGGTCTTGGGCGGCTTCTCGAAGGAAGCCGCGTCAAGACCGAGAGCGGGCTGTGTACGAATGAGCCTGGACATAGTGTTCGTGCTCACATGACACAGGCGCCGATGTAACAGGCGCTGGTGGTCAGGAGACAACACCCCCGTGACAAAGACGCGGGCAGATGAGCAAGGGGAAGAGTCAGGAGCAGAGCAGCGCACGATGCGATACAGGTCATCCACAACAGAGGCACGCAACACTACCGTGGAAGTGTCAAGTGCAGTGATCGTGGCATCATCAATGGAGTGGTGAACAGAGAGACCCATCCTTGTGCAGGCACGGACAGAGAGCAGGCTGAGCTCGAGATCAGGCACGAAAAGCACATCAAAAAGATACACGGGACCAGACGGACCATCGAACCGTATGACCCCTGTCCCCTGAACAGGTAGTGACTGCCCAGAACCTGTCCGCACAGACTGAACAGACCCAACAGGACCAAGCACGACAAAGGCGGTACGGTCGCAGGTCATGTGGTGAGTGGCCCCTGAGTCAATGATCCAGTGGCCACTCGCCTCACGACTTGTGGTGATCACGGTAGAACAAGCAATGGAGCACGCTACCTCTGCTGGACACTCAGCAGGTGTGGCAGGACAGCGGGACAATGCACGACGATGCAACTCATCCAACCACTCTGTGCTGTCAGACTCATCCTCACCAGGCGACGCAACCCCCCCACAAGTACGACCACGTGCCACAAACACTGATGGACAGTCAGTCTGTGGACCACTCGGCTGTGACAGCACACTCGCACCTCCCTGTGAGCGAAGTGCAAGCAGTCGACGTAGCTCCGCAATGGTCTGGTCCCTCGGGTCCGGCGTGGTACTCCCCCCGGATGGCGGAGGATCTGCCGCCGGTGCTGCCCCCGAGGTCGCTGTGGCACAGGCTGCTGCTCCAGTGCGGATCTGCTCCTTGTGGGCTGCCTGAAGACCACGGGTGATCCTCGCCCAGTCCAGCTCCTGCTGACACTCAGTGTAACGATGAGGTCCACCGCAGTTGTGGCAGCGGACCGCCCGTCCGGTGCCACCGGAAGGCTGCTGCGGTCCCCTCTTCTTCTTCCCCTTCTTCCCCTTCAAGGCTATTGCAGTGGCTGTCGGAGTAGCAGGGGAGGAAGCAGGAGAGGCAGAGGTGGAGCTGGTGGGGGTGAAGGTGGACGACGGTGTGGAAGGCGTAGAGGACGTCGCTCCCACTGCTGCTGCGGCCATGGTACCCTGCTGATGCGCGCAGGCTGCCTCGTCAGCTTTCGCGACCTGGATGAAGTAGCGCTGCGCCCAGGGCAACAACTGTAGGGTGTCGGACATGGACGCGAGGACGTCCTGGTCGAGGCGGGAGGAGGTGTCAGTGAGCTCGGGGCGCACTCCCAGCATAATGGTGTCCAGCGCCCAGAGCTGAGAGCTGCCTCTGGTGCCCAGACGAGTGTACAGGCGCATGGCCCGACGCCAATAATCAGCTGCTGACTCCGAGGATCCCTGATGAAGGGAGTGGAACTCGCGAAGGCGCGCTGACCGGGTTGCGTGAGTCTCTACTGCAAAAAGGGTCAGCGCCAGCTCCCAGCCGCGGCGCGGGTCTGCGCCTGCTCCTGTCCCAGGCGCACCCAGGAAGGGGCGGAAGTCGACCACTGTCTCCTGTGGAACTGCGTACAGCAGTCCACGCATGGCACGCGCTGTCGTCTGGGACTGGAGCGGATCAGCCGTCTGGTACTGGCTGTGGTAGTAGGGCCAGACTCCCTCTGAGTCTGCCCATACCTGAAACAGCACCTCCCAACAGTCAAACCCCGCCTTGCTGTCGTAGCAAGGCGGGGAAGTCTCGAAGTCCTTGGGTCGTCGCTCCATGGGCAGCTGGACCTCTGGTGGTGCTAGGAGCGGGCGTGGGAAGGGCATGAAAGGCATCAACGCTGCTCCTCCAACGGCACCCGAGACCGGACGCGGGTCGGTCTGCTGCTGCTGCTGCTGACCCCTCGGACTGGGCGCCGGTGTCTCAATGCGCAGGCTCCTCATCTGCTCCATCAGCCGGCGAAGCGCGTCCTCCCCAGTGGGAGGTGGCGCCTGATCCCACTCCTCGACCATGGACTCTCGTCTCTGCGCAGGGGCGGCACTGGGGCCAGCAGACTCCTGGGCCGATGGGGTTGCCTCTCTCTCTCTCTCTCTCTCTCTCGCTCTCTCTCTCTCTCTCCTGGGCTGATGTCCCGGTATCTCAGACAGAGAGACCAAGGCATCGCGGATCTGTCGCAGCGTAGCTGACTGCTCATCCTGGCGCTGGCGGAGTGACGACTGCTCCACCAGCAGGAAGTCAATCGCCTTTGAGCGTGGGCTGCGACCCCCGCTCGTGACGGTGTCCTCCAGATCCTTGCCCTTGGAGCTGCTCGGCTTCATGCTGAGGCGGTGCGAAAGTCGTCCGAACGCAGAACCGTCAGCATTTCTCGCCGATTTAGGACGGTGGCAAAAGTCGACCTTCCGACCAAAAAATCGGCTAAGTGCTGAAAACTTTAAAACTTAAAATTTCACCACTAAAAATTGAAGGTTGTCCAAATGAAGCGAAATTTGGACCACAGAGGCGTCTGAAGATGCTGAAGACAATGGTGAAATTTTCGTCTTCAAGGACTGGGGAAAAAGGCCAAAACGAACTGATTTTGTGCTCAGGCCGAAAAAATGAAAAATTCAAATCAGTGATGCGGAACGGTGAATGCTGGAGGCTACAGAGCTCCAAATGAGGCAAGTAAGGGCGCGATGGAAAGCTTGAGATCTAAGCTTTCCAACGAGCCATAGCGCGCAACTTTTGGTGGCTATTTGAGTCAGGCACAGGCGGGTGAAGAGAGGATGGCGGCTGACGCGTTTTGCGTCTGCGGCTCCTCCACGTCCGTGCGGCTTCCAGGAAGCTGCACGGCTGGAGTCAGCACCTACAAAAGGTACTGATGCCTCTGGTGCCTGAGTGGCCACGGCCGCCGCTGCTGCTGTTGCTTGCTGATGGTGCTGTTGCTCATCCGGTTTGCGGCTCCAAGTCGCCACACGGGCAGCCTCGGACCGGCTCCTGCTGCGCGCAAGGGCTCCAACGGCCTTAAGCCGTTGTGGCACGCTGCAACTGCAGCACGCACCTGCCGTTGCAGTTTCTGACGCATGAGGATGATGGCATATGCGTTGCTGCGTGCTCTTGTGGCTTCAAGCGACTCAGGGTGGTGATGGGTCCAACCAGGACCTGCTGCTGCTGTTGTGGACTGTTGCCACTGTCGCTGCTCACTGCTGTTGCAGCTGCTGCGTCTCTGCTGCGCAGCACGACGAGCACTGGCTCGCCTGCTCTGATACCATGAGAAGATTCCAGGAAGCTTCCTAGCCTTTTTGCTTGCTAGCCTGACAGCACGGGTCTGGCTGGTTGACACAAAGGTCATGCAAGGGACAGCAAGGGTAGGGAGAGACACGCACACTTGTATCTCAAGCTTCAACTGAAGTAAATGCAGAGAGAAATAACAAATGACAGGTCCACAGCATAAATAGCCGCCGTGGCTCACGGCGGGTGGCGCACACGGCGGTGCCTGTCAAACCTGAACCGGCCCAAAACCACTGTTTTGGCCATAATTCTGTGCACAAGCGTCCAAACGGAGCGCCGTCTGATCCTACAGATGCACGACAAAAAGACACGACTGGTCACACGCCTACGTCCGGGAACAGCCGGAGAGTGTAAGAAAACAAACATGTAAATCAGCCTGGCAGGGCTGTCCACCGAGAACATCCTGAAGACCTCCAAACGTAGTCCGTGGGCTGTGGGAGCCCTCTGGTACACTGGGTAGGCTGCCAAGCTGCCTCCAGCAGGTGGAGCATCACCTCAGGGAACTCTGTCTCCAGCTGGGTCCGCCTCAAGGATCTGCACGAGCATGGACACGGCCGAGTGGTCACAACCAACTGTACAACTGTGTATGACTGACAACATCACAACAACATGCACCCCAGTCCCACCAGGAATCCTAGTGTCAACGATGAATCAGATTATGGAGGCATGTGCTAGAGGTCACTCTAACGCAAGCCCTGTGAGCGTGGCTCTAGGTAGCCTTCATGTACATGGTCACGAGTCGGCACTACAAGAGCGGTGACGTCAGTGCTAGTGTCACTCCAACATCANATGTGTGTGTGTGTGTGTGTGTGTGTGTGTGTGCACCCACTAGGTCCGTGGCACTATTTAGGTCGGCCAGACCTCAGTTGTCATTTCTCTCTGCACATTTCAAACATTTGCAACTTCTGACACTTGTGTTTGTGTCCCTAGCCAACCCCTTGCTGTTCTCACCTCCACCTGTGCGTGCTAGTGAGTTAGCTAGCTGGCTTGCGTTGCCACGCTAGCGACAGCAGTGCTAGGAGCTGTCTCTCATGGTATTAGAGCGGCGAGCCAGTGCTCGCATAGCTGCGCAGCAGAGACGCAGCAGCCAAAGAAGTCGTGAGCAACCGCAGCTGTTGCCTTGAGGAGCAGCAGCAGCAGTGCCCACGGTCTCGGCGGGAGGTCCTGGGAGGGCCCACCACCACTTCGACCGTTTTCTTATAAAATCCGCAGTCAATCCGCGGTCGTTCCGCGGTTGACTCGCGGTCGTTCTGCGGTACTCCGCGGTGACAAAGCATCCGCGGTGGGCGCGGCAACCGTGCGACCGCTTCGGAACACGCGTCGAGTGCCGCGGAGGCACTCGGCGTTCCGAGTTCATCACCTCGCGGTGACGTCGCCACAGCAGATCCGCGGTGTTCCGTGGATCCGCGCATCTCCACCACAGCACCTCCGTGGCTGTTTCGGAACACACCGGCGCCCCTCGCCGCAGCTCCACGGTCGCAAGTCCGCGGCACACCCTTCGCTTGCAGAATGCGAGCGCTGTGCGGCGGGTGCGGAACGTGCTGACCGCGGAACCTCAGCAACTCGCGGCATCTCGTCACGTTCTACAAACGGCACGACCGGCACTCCGCGCCCGACCGCGGAACTCCCGCGATGCTTGGCCTGACCGCGGTCGTCGGCGGCAAAATCGCGGTAAAACCGCGGTACTCCGCGATAATCCGCGATAATCCAAGGTAATCCGCGGTGATCCGCAGTGAGCTTCTACGGTGAAGTTCACCGCGGAAGGTATTCGCGGAAACGCTCCGTGGAATAGTTCCGCGGGGAGGAAGTTCCGCGGAGGGGCGGTTCTGTGGTGACACTCCGTGGAGGACTTCCGCGGAGGGGAAAACACGGGAGGAAACCGGTTGCCATGCCGAAGTAAACCTCCTCCAGTATGGCTGCCAACGCAGCTACCGAGGGCAGCGCTGTCAGCGGTCAACGTCGACCACCGCCATCATCACCTCAGCGGCAGCAGCAGTCGCAGCAGCAGCAGCAGCAGCAGCAGCCGCCACTACAACAGCAGCAGCAGTAGCGACAGCAGTAGCCGCCGCCACAACACCAGCAGCCACCCCTGCAGCAGCAGCAACAGCGGCCGCCGAGCCCGATGGCATTGGCACACGAAGTGCGCGCACTGGCGGACCTACAGGCGAAGAGCGGCGATACCTTGACGAGGCAGGTGGCTGAACTACAGGATATGGTCAGGGGCTTGCTGCCCCAGCAGCAGCAGCAGTGTCCGTCGACTGACCCGAGCGCGGACCACCTTGCCCACGGCGGTATTGGTGATGAAGTCGCGGAGAACCTCTCCGACTCCGGCGAGGAGGGCGAGGAAGAGGTGCTCTAAGCGCGCCTCATCCGCCTGGAGGCACGTCGCAGAGCGCGTGAGGCCAATGCAGCCCTCCAGGGCACCAACCTTAGCTCCAACGCTGACCCGAGCTCATCTCGCCGCCCACTGAGCTTTAAGGAGCTGGCTCTGCGAGCCCGCCTAGGTAAGGGAATTGCCTCCTTGATGCCTGGCCCCGCGGTGGCTTCGGCCGTTGCTCTGCCGACGGTCAAGCCACCCAAGTGGTTTGGGTCAGACCCGCCCGTCTTCCGGACTGGGAACGACTTCAAGTCCTGGGAACCACGCTTTCGCATGTGGGCCATGAGCGAGGGAGTCCTCCCCTACTACCTCGCACCATATAAGGCGTCTGACCCCGCTCAGACACACATGGCAGTCCGCGTAGCTTCCGGCGTGATGAAGGCCGCCCCAGACTTCACCAAGGACTTCAGTCGGTTCCTTGGCGATTCGCTGACCGTCTCAGGAGCTAACCCTTGCGCGGCATGGGCACTGGCCGTCACTCTGTTTGAGGGCGCCACCTTGGCTTTGACATCCCAGCGCCTCGCCGACTTCAACTCCCTTTGCCAGACTGCTCAGGAGTCTGCAGCCGAGTACTGGTGACGGGCGATCCAGTTGTACAAAGATCTTGGGGAAGACGCTCCTGCGCAATACTCCGCCCTCCAGATCATCCTCTACGGAATCCACCCTGACTTCGCACGCGTCTTCAGCAACTTTGACCAGACGCTGCTTCGCGACATGGCAAGGGACGGGACCCTGCTGCGCTGGGCCACTCTCCACTTTCAGGATGTGGCACGCATGGACACCACAAACCGCGCTCGCCGCAGCACCGCTTCAGCTGCAGTTGCCGCCGCGTCGCCCTCCCCTTTGTCTACAGCAACGGCTGCGCCAACGCAGGGGAAGAAGGGGCACAGAGCGACGTGTGGTGGTTCCAGCGACGGGACCAGCAGCGACACCAGCATTGGAAGTGTCAGCCGCAGCAGCAGCGGCGAGAGCAGCAGCAGCAGCGGCGGCGACAGCAGCAGCGGCTCTAGCAGCACAACGGGACGTCGCCTCGTGTGCTTTAACTACAGTGGTGACCATCGCTATCCCGACTGCACCCGCCTGACAGGATGCCACTAGATTGGGCCAAGGTCACCCGTGGGCTGCAGCAAGCACATGAGGCACGCATGCGCCAGACGTCCGGTGCAACCGCCCGCTCGGCCGCCACTACCGCAGCCGTCCCAGAGGAGTCCGCCGCCACAGCAGGCTCCTCCGCTGATCCTCGCGACCAGGCGCTCGCCGAGCGCGACAGGATGATCGCCGAGCTTCACTTGCTTCTCACCCTGCGCTCATCTCAGGGAGGTGTGAGTGTGTTGACTGAGTCGAGGAGTCCTACTGCCTGTGGACTGTCTGTGTCGTTGCGTGATGATGTCTGTGGTGGTCCCCATGCCCAGCCGTGTGCGCGTGACGGACCCGATGACACGTCTTGGTTGCATGCGTCTCATGACCGCTCTGTTGCTCGTCTTGTTGCGTCGCCTGCCGAGCGGCCTACTGCCGCGCCTTATTCTGTCGCCGAGTGCCACGTTGCCCCTTGTACACGGGTCACAGATGCCACATGGGTCGTGGACTCTGGTGCCACCCATCACATGACGTGTCGTCGTGACGCCTTTGTCGTCTTGCATCCCGTTGGCACTGTTCGCTCTGTTCGCACTGCAGCTGGCCATGAGGTCCCTGTCCAGGGTGTTGGGGTTGTGCAGTTCACCGGGCCAGCTGGTCCCGTCTACATCTCCGACGTCCTTTTTGTCCCTGATCTGGAACTCAGCCTGTTGTCTGTCCGTGCTTGCACCAAGATGGGCCTCGGTGTCACGCACACGGCTGCCGATGCTTGCATCTTTGTGCACGACACCGAGGAGACCGTACTCAGTGGGACGGTCGTCGATGATCTGTATCATATTGCTGGGTGCTCTGCGAGCGCACCCCCTTTGCCTCCCTCTTCCGCTGCCCGTGTTTTCGTCGCTGGTGCTCTGTCCCCCAAACACCACCGCCTCCTGCATCGACGTCTTTGTCATGTGCACCTGGGGGCTGTCGATAGGCTGATCCACACTCAACCTACTCTTGGTCTTGATGCAGCGTCCTTCGAGGCGCCGCCCACGACCGACTGTCTGGCCTGTGTTGAGGGAAAAATGCACCGGTCCACTTATCCTACGTCTGTCTCCAGGGCTCGTCGGCCCCTGGAGCTTGTCCACTCCGACCTCATGGGTCCGCTCCCTGTCGAGTTTCAGGAAGACCACGGTCGCTACGTCCTGACGTTGACTGATGACTTCACACGCATGCCCTGGGTCTACAGCCTGCGTCAGAAGAGCGATGCAGCCATTGCGGTCCGCATCTGGCTGGTCATGGCCGAACGCCAGTCTCCCCACCGCCTTCAGACCTTTTGCTCGGACCATGGCGGCGAGTACCTCGGTGACATGGCACGCTCCTTCCCGGAGCTCGGTGTCTTTCACAACCTCTCTGCTCCCGCCACCCCCCAGCAGAACGGTGTCTCCGAGCGCTAGAACCGCACCATGGAGGATGCGGTCCGCGCCATGTGCGCCGACAGTGCCATGCCTGAGGCCTTTGCCTTTGAGGGCATGGCATACATGACCTAGGTGTGGAACCGCATTCCCCACGGTCCCCTCCCAGGTTACGGCATGCCCTACGAGTTGTGGTATGGGCGTCGAGCGGACCTGCGCCTCGCCCGTGTCTGGGGCTCCCTTGCCTGCGTCTGGTTCACGCCGGAGCAGCAAGGGAGCAAGCTCTCTCCGCGGGGCCGCCTCTGCGCCTTCGTTGGCGTCGCCCCGTGGTCAAAGGCCTGGCGGTTCTGGGACCCCGAGCGCCGCTACATCATGGAGTCCCGTGACGCTCTCTTCTTTGAGCATCTTGCCTTACGTGACCTCGCTCGCATCCACACTCTGCGTGCTGCTCATGCCCCTGGGTGTTTGGTCCCCGTCGTGTGGGGGAGGCTCCTGGTCCGGTTGGCACAGTGCCCCCGTCCAGTACGGTCACTCCGTCGCCGGCACCCCCCAAGCTGTCCCCAGCGGTTGTGCCCACCGGCACCCCCAGCCCCGCCTCGTCTGTGGCTCGCTCCTTTGCCCTTGACTCTCCGTACTTGCCCGTGTCCGCGTCTGCGTCCGAGTCTGCCTCCGCGTCTGCGGCTCTGCCCGATCCTGCGTCTGTTTCCCCGCCTGAGACTGAGTCTGACTCTGCGTCTGCTTCTACGTCTGAAGCTCATTCTGATCCTACGTCCGCATCCGTGTCTGGCGCTGAGCTATCCCTGTCTCCATTCACAGACACGCCTGCGTCTGTCGTGGGCCTGACCCCAGCTGGTGATGCCACGCCAGCCTTGAGTGGCACGCCTGCCATGCGGTCCACACCGGCATGTGAGTTAGGAGCACCCACTGCTCCTACCCCATCGGATCCCTACACACGGGCACCCGGCGGACGTCTCCGCCCGCGCCCCACGCGTAGCGTCGCCAGCGGTGATCAGGGCTCAAAGGTCCTCGGCCTGAATGCGCACGGCCTTGCTGAGGTTCACCCTGGCTGTGCCACTGGTGCGGCACTACTTGCTCATGAGCGCGGTCTTGCTCGTGACGTCGCTGAGTCCATGGTGACGATCGACCCTCCCTCTGCAGCATATGCCTTGGCTACACGGAGTGCACCAGTGCTGGCTCCCGATCCTACCAGTCTGCCTGAGGCCTTGTCAGTCCCTGATGCTGAGCAGTGGCGCACTGCCTGCCAGGCTGAGCTTGATGCCATCCGCGAGCACGGCGTCTTTGAGCTGGTGGACTTGCCAAAGAACCGCAAGGCCATCAAGGCCAAGTGGGTTCTACACAAGAAACTTAAGCTAAATGGCACTGTGGAGCGCTAAAAGGCACGCCTGACAGCAAAGGGCTTCTCTTAGGTCCCTGGTGTGGACTACACCGAGACCTTTGTCCTAGTTGGGCGGATGACGACCACACTCATGTTGTTGAGCCAGGTGGCATAGAACGACTGGGAACTCCATAAGATGGATGTCAATAACGCCTTCCTAAATGGGGATCTTGAGGAGGAGATTTACATGGTCCAGCCACCTGGCTTTGAGGATGGTACCGGTCGCGTGTACCGGCTGCGGAAGGCCTTGTACGGCCTGAAGCAGTCACCGCGCTGCTGGAACCAGGAGATCACCAGCACGCTGAGACGCGCTGGGTACGTTCAGAGTGATGCTGACCCATCCCTGTTCATCTCACAGTCCCGAGCACCGCTCGCTGCCATTCTCATCTACGTGGACGATCTTCTGATCGCCTCGCCCGACCTGGAAGTAGTGAATGCTGCCAAGGCCGTTCTCTCCTCGGCCTACAAGATGAAGGATCTTGGTGAGGCTTCTGCCTTTTTGGGGATGGAGATCGTGCGTGACCGTGTTCGTCGCACACTCCGTGTCCATCAGGGATGCTACGCAGAGACCGTGGGGGAGCGCTTTGCCGACCTCCTCGCGGCCGTCCGCACGGCCTCCACGCCCATGACCCCTAAGGGACAGGTCGCCCTGAAAGTCGATGACCCAGCGGTTCTGGGGGAGCTAGTTGATGTGACCATGTACCTGCGAGTCATCGGCTCGCTCATGTACTTGGCCAGCACAACACCGCCCAACATTGCCTTCACTGTCAACCTGCTCGCCCAGTTCTCACAGGCCCCGCGCCAGTGAACACTAGAGGCCGCAGTCCGGTGTGTGCGCTACATTTTGTCCACCGCACGCTTCGGCGTGTGCTTTCGCGAGCAGGTGTCCGTTGTGCTCGATGGGTACACAGACAGCGACTGGGCGTGGAGTCCAGATGGCAAAAGCCGCACCGGCTACATCTTCCTCATTGGAGGTACTGCAGTGTCCTGGCAAAGTGGGAAGCAGGGCTGCATCGCACGCAAGATTGCTGAGGCAGAATATTTTGCCCTAGGCGCCGGTGCAGCGGAATGTGTCTGGCTTGTCCGTCTGTTGCGTGAATTTCGTCAATCCATTCCCCCCGTGGTTCTCCAGTGTGACAACATGAGCGCGGAGGCCATCGCCAAGAACTCAGGTGTGTGCCATGCACGCACGAAGCACATCAATGTCGAGCATCACTTCGTGCGTGACCTGGTTGATCGTGGTGAGATCTGAGTCATCCACGTGAGCACTGACAGGCAGTGCGCAGATTTTCTGACCAAGGCTCTGGGTTGTTCAAAGTTTCATGCGGCCACTCGTTCCGTTGGTCTCTGTCCCACCCCTGTTGCAGGTTGATTCCTCATGTGCCACCCTATATGTGCTGTGCCTACTGCTTGCAGCGACTGTGCGTTTCCTGCTCTGTATAGCGTCAGTGTCTGCATGTGCATGGACGTGTTTTGCCCTCTGGTCATGGGGGAGTGTTGTTGTGTGTGTCGTACACAGCTTACGGTGACCTCTCGGCTCATGTCCATTCACGTGCAGATCCCTGAGACTGGCGACGGCGGCAACAGGCTGGCAGCCGGTGGCGACGGGCACCCAGAAGATTTCCGTATTTTGTAGACTCATGCTGTGTCAGAGCACGTAGGCGTGCACCCTATCAGGATGTAGATCTCGTCGACGTGGCCATTCTGGTTCAAAGGGCTCGTCGTTCTGACGTGTCTGCAGGAAATTGTGACCAAAACTGTGTTTTTGCCACTATTGTTTCCTGCTAGAAAAATAGCGCCGTTGTGCGCCGTGTGTGTGTGCATCCACTAGGTCCGTGGCACTATTTAGGTTGGCCAGACCTCAGTTGTCATTTTTCTCTGCACATTTCAAACATTTGCAGCTTCTGACACTTGTGTTTGTGTCCCTAGCCAACCCCTTGCTGTTCTCACCTCCACCTGTGCGTGCTAGTGAGTTAGCTAGCTAGTTTGCGTTGCCACGCTAGCGACAGCAGTGCTAGGAGCTGTCTCTCAAGTGAGGTGCGTGTGCAATGAGGCCAGAAGTCACAGTGGATCTGTGGGACACAAACCAACACCATGCCACACAGCCGACGACCTGAAACCCGGGCGTCGTCCGTTTTCCCTGAAAACTGGACCATACCAATATACCCACGCTAAAAACGCAGTCGTGCGGTCAGAATCATCCAAAAAAATAGCAGCAAGGAGTTATGACCATCCAAACCCGGGTGGTGCCTAGGCCAAAAGCAACCCAATCCAATTGCATCCGAAAAACATGAAACTTGGACCCTAGGCTATACGTGATGCTACGAGAGCAATGGCGCAATCAGATTTAGCACAGGACGGGCGCAGGCAGCAACTGTGGAGGCAGTGACCGCCAGCGGCGTGACTGCTGTGGAGGTCTGCCGATGGAGCTTAGCACGTCTCACGCCTAGGGAAGAGGTTCCAACAAGAGGCGTGTAGCCCTCAGCACGCGTCAGCTCCACCGGATGATGCTCTAGCAGTGTCGCTTCTCACGCCGATGTACACCAGCCGGGAACACACAATAGAGCACAATGAGAGGTGTGCAGAAAACCAACACTCGTCCAGGTCTCACAGGCGCAGTGCAACTAGGTGGGCAACGGCACATCCACCAGACCGTCTGACTCCCCCAGGATAGGCAGACAGATATGCAAGCAAGAGGAGAGAGGTCTGCTCATGGACACACGCTGACTGGACTCACAACCTTCTTGAACGAATCATGCTTCAGTGGCTTGGTCAAGAAATCAGCCAACTGTCGTGCTGTCTCAACCCACACGATGCTAATGCTGGCGTCATGCAACAACGAACGGACATAGTGATTCTTGACATTGATGTGCTTTGTGCATGTGTGATGCACGCTGTCATTGTCGGTGATGACCATGACACTCATTATCATAGTGCAACGTGATGGATGCGAATGACTAATGCAACTCGGACAACAAGCAACGTAGCCACACACTCTCACATGCGCCAGAGCCAAGAACCACATACTCAGCTTCAGCAATGCTACGTGCAATGCAGTCTTGCTTACTATTGCACCAGGACACCTATGTGATCCCAACGAGAAAGATCCAGCCAGTGTGGCTCTTACCGTCCAGACTACCGGCCCAGTCACTGTCGGTGTAGCCCACCGCCACAACGGACGGCTTTCGGCAGAACATGAGACCTCGCCGTGGAGTCAAGACGACATAACACAACACTTGAATCGTGGCCTCAAAGTCGAGGTGACGCGGCTCTTGGGAGAATTGGGCCAGGAGGTTGACAGCAAACGCAATGTCTGGACGCGTCGTTGTCGCTAGGAACATCAGTGACACGATGACGCAAAGAGACGCGGTCACGTCAACTGGCTCCCCCACCACGACTGGATCAAAGCTCTTTAGCTTTGCCTGACCATCAGGTCACATGCGTGAGGATGCGCTCGGCACGAGGGACAGAGCCTCGGCGAAGCGAGTGGACGCTGTCTGGACGTAGACGGCATGGTGGACGTACAAGACACCTTGGAAGCGATCATGCTCGAGCTCCATACCCAGGAATACTCGGGTAGACCCGTGATCCTCCATCTTCTAGGTGGTGTGTAGCAGGTCCTTAACATGTTGAATGGCAGCTGTGCTCGGTGACGTGATGAGCAGGTGGTCTACGTAAACCAAGACATCAACAAAGATCTGGTCTCGTGGACTGATGAAAAGCATAGGGTCTATAGTACTGCAAAGGAGGCGGTCGTTGAGGAGCGTGCGACTGATCTCTTGGTTCCAACTGTGACACGACTGCTTTAGGCCATATAGCGCCTTCCATAGCCTCCAGACCTTGTCACAGCCATCATCAAACCCTGGAGACTGCACCATGTAGAGCTCCTCGTCCTCCAACAAACCATGGAGAAAGGCGTTGCATATGTCCATATGATGCAGCTCCCACCCGTGCTGGGCAACCAGGCCAAAGAGGGCCCGGGTAGTGAACAAACGGCCAACTGGGGCGAAGATGTGGTCGTAGTCGACCCCAGGGACCTTAGAAAACTGCTTGGCTGTGTGGCGAGCGTTGTACTTTTCCAAGGACCTGTCGGGCTTCCACTTGCGCCGGAGGAGCCACTTGGCACCGATGGCCTTCCGCCCAGGAGGAAGGTCTACGAGGTTGTAGACATAATGCTGCCGGATGGTGACGAGCTCGTCGGCACATGTAGCATCCCAATGCGTAGTCTCATGAGAAGCACAAGCTTCATAAAGGGTGGCTGGGTCGTCCGGGCGTGCCATGGAGCAGACTGTGAGGGCCTACGTGTCTCGGGCCCCAGGTGGGATGCATGTGAGTGCAACTGTGATGGCCTGCTGGTGCTCCTAATGAAGCATGGCGTAGCCTAGTGCGGAACCCGGGTTGAGGTCCGCAATGATGGCCGATGTGGTTAGGCCGAGGGCCTTAGTGCCAGGGTCCCCACTCACGACCGTGGAAGTAGGTTTGTTGAGAGGCGATGAGACACGTGGGGCAAGAGGAGACCGAGGCGCCAAAGGGCGCGGTTCTACGGTCTGCGCACTCTCCGACGGTGTGGGTTGGAGGCTACCGCTCGGGCCACGCTTGTAGCGCTGCAGGGTGGGAGACGGAACAGAGGGAGCAGCCGGGGGCAAGTCAGGGAGGCTAGCAGAGGCGGAAGGGGCTGTTGGTTCAGAAGGCCCAGTGGACGTGACTGGAGAAGCTAGCCCGGAGGGACCAGCGGATGCGATCGGGGCTACTAGTCCGGAGGTACGCGCCGACGAGGCCGGGGCTGCCGGTCCAGAGGGATCAACGGACAAGACCGAGGATGCCTGTCCGAACAGACCAGCGAATGAGACCAGGGATGCCAGCCCGGAGGGACCAGTGAACACGACTAGGGCAATCGGTCTGGAGGGACCAAAGGATGAGACTGGGAATGTTGGCCCGGGCGGGCCAGCGGATGCAGGTGATGTGTCACCCGGAAGCGGCAAGACGGATGACGTACTCACCACTCCCCCACACGATGGGAGGGACATCGATGAGCTGGAGCGAACAAGGTCACAAGGAAAGAGCTCCTCAAAGAAGAGAGCATCGCATGACTCGATGATGTAGTTCCCTTTCTGTGGAGGGGGGGGGGTAGGCCGAGTTGGAGTGCGATGAACTGCTCCAACTGGCACTTGCGAGTGGAGGGCCCTGGTGCGTAGACTGAGTACGGAGTGGCTGCACTCGAGCCCGGAAGGGAGGAGGGCTGCGCCAACGACGGGAGGGAGGGCGCTGATGGCTGTGGATGGTGCTGTTGTAGGGCCGGTGACGGCGGGACCGATGCGAATGTCCAAGGAGTGGAGCTGTCGGACGGGGAGGAGACAGTAGGGACGGCAACAACCATTGTAGTAGCGGCGAGAGGACGCTCACAATGGCGATGCATGATGGCAATGACGCACGCCTTGTCCATGGGGAGTGGACACGTGTACCATCCGTGCCCTGGCAGGCCACAGTTGTGGCAGACCGCGCCGCTACCACTAGATCCGGTGGGCTGCGACTGCTGGCCCTTGCCCTTCTTGCCCCTAAACTTCTTCTTCCCTAACAATGAGGAGCCGATGGACGCAGCTGCGATGGGAGCGGTAGTAGCCATGGAGGCAACGGCAGGGGAGGCGAGAAACAACTCTGTGCTCTGGATGCGCAACTCTAGACAAGCCTCCTCTATCTTGAGGAACAACTCGTATGCCCAGGGCATGAGAGTGCCCTGGGCTTCCATCATGGCGAGAAATTCTTGGGAGTAGTGGACGGCGACGTTGGCAAAGATGTTGGTGGCCCCACGCTTGATGGTCAAGAGCGCAGAGAGGGGGGGTGGAGAGGCATCGTCCAGGTGGCAGAGGATGACCTCCGCCCGCGGCCAATAGGAGGTGACGGACTTCGTCTCCCCCATGTGGAGGGAGTTCAACTCCCAAAGCAAGCAGCTAGTCTCGGCTTTGCTGGAGAGTCGATGTGGGCTTGTGAGAACGTGCCACGCCGTGGTGGGGTGTGGAGTTCCGTCGATGGTGAAATTGCCAAGGAAAGGTCCGAGAGGAGCTAGAGGGGCGACGGGGAGGAGGGCACGCACCGCTCGACCAGCAACATACATGTGGTCGGCCTAGGTGGATTTGTATGGCAAAATATAGCAGGGCCACAGGCCCTTGCCTTGCACCCAAATACAACAGCTGAGCTCCCAGCTTCGGAACCGCTCGCTGGCCTACAATGGTGGGGGCGTGGACTCAAAGTCCTTTGGCTTGCAGCCAGCACCCAGAGCGGGGCCAAGGACTGACGACACACTTTGGCGTTGGCACTGGGTATGTTGATGTGCTAAATTGATAGAATAACATGACCGGGTGGAAGGAAGGGAGGGGAAATGCTGGTATGGCTGTGCGGCTTTGGCTGATGCACTGCTGCAAGCTACTATGTCAGCGTAGAGAATTGCTGGCGAATGGAGGTTAGAGGGCACGGCAAGCCAGCGTAGCCGCTGACAAAGCCTACGGGTTGTTGATGCTACTATTGTTGGTGGTGCTGTTGCTACTGCTGTTGCTGCTACTGCTACTACTATTATTACTGTTGCTACTGCTACTACTGCTACTAGTACTACTATAGGTGCCACAACTGCTGCTGTAACGTCTGTGGTAGCTACTAATGCAGCTGCAGTTTCATGTGCTGCTCCGGCTACTGATGCTACTACAGCAACAGAGGCTGATGCCACCGTTGCAGTTGCATTTGCTACTGTGGCCGTTGTTGCTTCTGCTACTACTGTGGCAACGGCTGCTACTACTGTTGTTATTGTTGCAATTGCTATAACTTCTCCAAGAAGGGGGGGCTAGTGGGTCCTGCAATAGAGGAGGACCCCTCCCCATTGGGGCTGTTAGTGATGGTCCCTTCCTCTTTGTTTTTTCTTGTTTTCTTGTTCCTCCCTTTGGTTCCTTTTTTGTTTTTTCTCCTTGTTGCTGACGTTAGTAGTGACATCAACAGTGAGGTTGGTACACTGCTGTTGACATCAGTAGCAGTCCGCTACGGTTCACGTCAGCTGCATGGTGTTGCCAACCCCATGGCCGCCCTGCTGCTGCTGCTGTTACTGAAGCTACTGCGGCCGTCGTAGCTATAACAGCTGCTGTTGCTACTGTTGTTGTTGTAGCGGCGGCAACTGCTACTACTGTTGTTGCTGTTGTTGCTACAATTGCTACTGCAACTACTGCTATTATAGCAGCAGTTGCACTAGCAGTTGTAGCAACATCACCAACAACTGCTGCAACTGTTGCGGCTACGGTACTGTTGCTACTATGTAGCTACGCAACTGCACGATCGTGACTGCTAGCACTGCTTCTGCTACTACGCAACTGCATGGCTTTTGCCGGTACTGTTGCGGGGCTACGCAGCCACGACTGTTGGCGCGGTTGCTATTGCTTCGCAGTTCCACGGCTGCTGCTGCTACAGCTGCTACACGGATGCGAAGCTATGCCATTGTGTAGCCGCGACTACTGGCGTGGCTGCTTCTGCTGTGCGGCTGCGTGGCTACTGCCATTGGTACGGCTGCGTGGTTGCGTAGCTACGCAGTTGCGCAGCCCCTGCTGCTTTTGCTACTACTCGGCTACGCGGTTGCTACTGCCATTGCTTCTGCGCGGTTGCGGATGCTGCTGTGGCTGCTACTGCGGTGCTATGCAGCTGTAGTTGCGTAGCAATGGTTGCTACTACTACTATTGCTGGTGCGGCTGTTGCCACAGATCTGCAGCACAGATCTCTCAGTTCTGCATCACAGATCTGCTGCTGATGGTGCTGCTGTTACTGCTGCGGCTACGCTGTTGCTGCAGCAAAAGGGAGAGGGGGATAGACGGGACAGTTTCCTAGTCTGTGACACCGTCGACGCGTGCGTTGGTGCCGTCACTGTGTTGCCCGTCAAGTTGCCGGTCCGCCAACGCTATGCCACCGCGAGGTTAGTGCTGCCGAAAAAATTTCAGTAGCATCTCCCTCACGCCGGGAGCGTTTTGACGACACCACATGGCGTGACTAACTCTGCCAGGAAAAATCCTACAGTGTTTCCCCTGCACATGCGAATTTTTGGGTTGTCCGGCATTGACTGGGACGTGTACGCCTCGCGGATGCTCAGCTCTACTGCTTCTACTGCGTTTTGGCTCTGATACCAAGCTGGAAATCCTAGACTAGTGTGGTGTGTTGAGGCTGTAGCATAGCTGGAGTAGGCATGGCCCCACACTCATTGCCTTAGACCGCTGCCCCCTTCCGCTGCTCTTAGTCTATGAGAGAGAAAACTGCACGCTGAGGAGTTAGTGCCAGAAAGCCAGACAAAGCTGGAAAGAACTGATGAGCAACTGAGAATGAACAACAATGGGAGACCCCTCCAAGAACTAGCTCTCCCTCAGCTCTGTAGAGCTTGTTCCTCAGTTTTTCAGCCAATAAAAAGAGGACCTGTTTTCTGGCAGGCAGGGTTTTCTTGGTGAGCCCTGCTAGACAGCCGACGACCCAAAACCCGGGCGTCGTCTGTTTTCCCTTAAAATTGGACCATACCAAAACACCCACACTGCAAACACAGTCTTGCGGTCAGATTAATCCAAAAAAATAGCAGCAAGGAGTTATGACCACCCAAATCCGGGTGGTGCCTAGGCCAGAATCACGCCAACCCAACTTTGTCTGAAAAATATGAAACTTGGACCCTAGGCTAGACGTGACGCTACGTGTGCAATGACACAGTCAGATTTAGCACAGGACGGGTGCGGGCAGCAACTGCGGAGGCAGTGACCACCAGCGGCATGACTGTTGTGGAGGACCGCCGATGGAGCTGAGCATGTCTCACGCCTGGGGAAGAGGCTCCAACAAGACGCGTGTAGCCTTCAGCACGTGACAGCTCCACCGGATGACTCTCCAGTAGTGTCGCGTCTCGTCGTGAGTCATCTGCATGCTGATCTACACAAGCCGGGGAGACACAACAGAGCACAATGAGAGGTGTGCAAGAAACCAACAGGATCTTGGCCATCCAGCTACCTCTCTGGGGAGCTGGTCACGAGGCCACACTGAAGATGCTATGGCATTGGTGACTGAAGCTGATGTACCCAAGGTGGCGAGCCTTGCGGAAGCTGTAGCTATTGTTGCTAATGCTGCTGCTACTGCTGAGAGTATGTTGGCGGTGGCAGCTTGCAAGTGCGTGCAGATGCATGTGCTGCTTTGCTGAAACTATAGAAATTACCAACAACATCAACATGAGGCCGCGGTGCAGAGCCACTGCAATTTGCAATTGTGCGAGACGTTCCTGTTGCAATGATGCTGATGTCAAGATGCATGCAGGCAGTAGCCCTTTGTTTAGCATGAGAACTAGCATAGAAGCAAGCCGGCATGGAAGAAACATAGTCGGGCATCAAGGTGTAGATGCGAGGTAGCGGGTGCCAAAGCACAGTGAGCTGCCGTTGTGCACAACATGCTCACTTCAGTGGCACTGCTGTTGAGGTGCCTTGCTTGCCTTCCAGTTGTTTTCCTGGGTAGCTGCCATCAGGATCGCATGAAATATGCTGATGAGGCTGATGCACAGAGGCTGCAAGCTTGGCCAATGCCACCGCTTTTGCTGCAGCTACTGCTTCTGCTACTGTTGCAGCCGCTGAGGTTGGTTTTGCTTTCAAGGTGCGTGCGGGAGTCTGCCTTTCAGCGTGAGAGCTGATGCGGATGCGAGTCAATGTGGCAGCGGGGTACTAATGCACGGGGGCGAAGAATTCTTGAACTTAGGATTGTCGCAAAAGAAACGGTGGTGATCGATCGGAGCAGTTCGTGCGCAAGCTCTATGGTATGGGCGGGACTGCTGCTCAAGGAGCAACAGTTGTGGCTGTTTTGATCGTTGTTGGGACAAGGAGACACCACGGTGATGGGCCCGGCCCTGAATTGAGGGTGGAAGGGAGTGAGTCTCCTCCCAGGAGGCATAGGCCTCCTTGCTCTGATACCATTAATTGGTGAAACGTGATAGGATACAATGTGTGGCACACAGAGTGGAGACCACGCACACAGCCATGGCAAGGAACGATTGTGCTTGGCCCTTAGAAAGAACCTAGATTTTCACAAAAGTATTTCAAGTAACAAGGAAATAAGGTGATCAACACTGGTTGACCGGATCACCCACGCGAGAGCCTTAACGTGGGGCCTGGATCGAACCAGACAGGTCGACAACATGCCTCCAGTAGTTTCTCACACTTTGGGATAACTTGGTTGTGTGGTCGTGAAGGATCAGCAACCCAGCATCACATAATTAACTACCTGTTCTAAGCATGCATGACTAAAACAACAGTCAACCACATCAACCACGAGCGTATGTGGGTGCATGCCATCTGCAATGTTTTGCTCCATGTCATGCTCAACAAAAACCAAAAATGTTGTTCTGATCACAGTTGTTTAGCTTTCAAATGCATCCAGGTTGGACGCTGTTGGTGCCACTCTTGCACTTGGCTGGGACGCCAACAGTGCATAGTCCACTGTGTGTGCACCGATGCTGCACTTAAGAGCCTCACTTCAATTTAATCACCTGCGTTGAGTTTTTGTGTGTGGACAGAGTCAAAAGGTCACTTGCATGTCTTACACCTCATTAACAACACACATGTTGGCCGGATTGCTCAGACATTGCGAGGATAAGATGGTCGTCTTCTCGAACAACACAACTGGTGAAAAAGTCCATACCTTGATCATCCACAGACGACAGTGAAAGCAGGCTGAGCTCGAAAGACAGCATGCACAGTATGTTTGGCAAAAAAAAGTGTCAATCGAACCTACAAAGAGGAAAACACCAACTTCCTAAACGGGGAGCAACCAACCCGACCTAGTGCGAACAAACCAAACCGAACCTGGGGGACCCAAACATACACGCAGCAAGTGAACGAATTTCATATGATGAATGGCTCCGGAGTTGGAGATCCAGAAGCCACCAGAAACACGTGCAGGGGGGAGGACGCCACAAGTCCAAATGGTACCAAAAGGGAACAGAGGAGTGGTGGACGGAGCAAAGGCAGTGAGGAAGCAGCAAAGAAAGACGGACTGCTACATCTCAATTCATGGTACAGAGGCACACAATGACCAAATAACATGTGAGTTATCGAGGATCGAGAGGGGGTGCCGGAGCTGGAGGCAGAGGAGGCTGTGGAGATGTCAGAGGTACGAGCCCACTGTGCACCTATGGCTTAGAGGGGCTGGGCATGAACGAGCACAGTGCTCAGAGGAGCCACAGTTCTAGCAGACAATGGCGCTAGGGACATGCAAAGAAGGAGCGGATGCATTCTGCTTGCCCTTCCCCTTTCCACGAACCCTGCCACCCTCGTGTCCCTGGGAGGCAAGGGCGTGGCAGTGGAAGTAGAAGGGGCAGAGGAGGAGGAAAAGGATATGGATAAAGGAGAGGAGGACTCGGTGGCAGTAGTGAGGGCAGCAACCTCTCTAAGAATAGGGAGGTCAACACGCTTGTTGTAGATGCAAGTCCACTAGGGAATGAGACGCTAGATTGTGAGGTCCCAAAGAGCACCAAAACCAGGCGAGGACTTCAACGGGCCTGGCTGAGATGCGAGGCGCTGCAGTTCATCTTCCTTGACATCATGAGGAAGATCAAAGAGCTCAGGAATGAGCATGTTGACCTGATTGAGAACGGATGACAGCTGTCCTGGCGATGCCTTGCCAAGCTCATAGAGGATTTGAGCCCCGAAGCCCAGAAAGCGTGAGTAGTTTTGTGAGCACTCATCAGAAGCGTGTTGATCTGGACAGTGATTACACTCTTTATATCGTGACCGGTATTGGTGGTGCGGCAACACAGCATGGTATATGTACCAATCGGGTCAGCTGGTTGGAGGGTGGCATGATCGGCATCAAAAGTTCCGACGTCATTAACAAGGTGTTCAGGAGCAGCAGGGATGAGACCGAGATAGCGCAGGTGGTCTCAGAAGGGACAGGGGTGAAAGGGGGATCAACAGCATGATTGGGAGTGAACTAGTACTCCCCATGTAGATGTTACCCGTTAGCCCAGGCACTGAAGTGCATCTCCCCGAACGAGCATGCGCGACCAGGTGGAAGGAAAGATGACTGGGAGTATAAATCATGGTGGTGAGGTGTAGCGGAAAGAGCGAAAACTGAAGGCATGATAGGAGCAGTGGCAGCGGTGGAGGTGCTGGAAGTAGAAGGGGTGGATGAGACATCAGCACTTGTGCCAGATATGGCACTAGTAGCAGCAGTAGTAGTGGATTTGCTGGGCACACGATGAAGCAAAATTGCAGCAACCTCATCAGAAAAAGCAACGTAATTTTATGTCTCTACTTTGAGATGGCTCTTAGCCTCCCGTTGGGCTTGGCAAGCAAGGCCAAGCTGGCGCCGCAGGTCTGCTATGGCTGACTCGTCATCACCTGGCATGCCGCAGGACAACCCAATCCAAAGTCAAACACGCAAGCCAGGACAGAGAGAGAAAAGGCAGGGCACCAGCAGAGAGGGTGCATGCAAGGGAATATCTCATGAGGATGTACAAGGTGAGGAGTTGTGCAGAAAAGCAAGGAGATGTGGAGTATCTGCTGTAGCAGCTGCAGAAAGAAAGGAAACTGTCACGGCAGCTGGAACCACTAAGGCAAGTGCACCAGTGGTGAGGGCTGCTCCCAGGTTGGTGAGGAAAGCTACAACAGAAACAGCTGTTGTGACAAGACTGGTGGTGGGAGATGGAGTTGATGCAGCAGATGTGACGGCCGCTATTGTGGAGGTTCAAATGGCCGATACATCTACTATACATCTACTATAGCATATACTGCAGATGCCGTTGCAAAGGCTATAGCAAATGCAACTAAAAATATCTGTGTGCAAAAATCTGCGGTTGCTGTAGCAACTCGTCCAACTATAGTTGCAGCTTCTGTATAGGCCTCAGTGGCACACCCTAATAACGTGGAATCAGGGGCGCGCGATGCCTTAGCCACTGCCAAAAGTGAAGCAACAGTTGAGGCCGTAGCGTCTATGACTTTCAAGGCAGCCACTGTAAGCTGGCGTGCGAGGTCAATGGTATCCTTACAAAATGTTGCGCACAGACTAGCTGCAGCAGTGTCTACCTTAGTCGTACTATACAATTGTTGAATCCCGCTAGAGGTGTTTCTGTTGGATGAGCTTACTATGTTTGGATGAGATGACCGCGACGAAGTCGTTGAGGTAGCACCGAGCGTAGGAGCATGGCTGTTGAGGATACTGCGTTTACGCACTTGGCTGTCCTTGTAGAAGCTCCTAAGTGAACCCGAGAGACTATTTAGGGGGTTGCTGCTGCTGCTGCTGCTGTTAACACACTTGAAGTGCACCAGTGTGACAACGAGCACCACCGAGGTGGTGCTATGACTGTGAGAGAATGTTTAGGATGCTACTGCTTCTGTTGCTACTGCTGTTGCTGCTGCGCTATAGCCTGCTGTTTGTTCTGAGGCTGCTACCATTGTTGTCACTATAGCCCACTGCTGCTACGATTGCAGCTTCCCTGATGCCATTGCTATTGCTTCTGCAGCCAGCTACTGCCAACAGAGCTGTTGCAGCTCGTGTTGCTTTGCAGCAAACAGCTGTGGTTTTTGGCTGCTACTACAACTACTACTACTGGAGTGTGCTGCTATTGCTGTGCTGAATTACACTACTCTCACTGCCGATGTTTGCTTCAACCTACTCTGATGCAGCTTGTGTCCATGGTACAGCCTGCTACTGCGTGTGCTGCTAGTTGTTGCTACAGCTTCTGCTACTGCAATGTGCTGCTGCTGCCGTTGACGTTTACGGAGCTGGTGTAGCTGTTGCCGTGGTTGCAGCGTGTTGCTAGCACTGCTGGCTGCTGCTATAGGTGCTGTTGCTGTTGTGCATTGTTCTTGCAGCTCTGCAGCTACTAGTGATGGTGTAGCCTGATATTGTCGTTGCTGCTTGCTGGACTGATGCAACTACTCTTGGTGCTGCAGTCCGCCGCTATTGCAGCTGGCAGCTGCTGTCACTGCTAATGTTGCAATGAGCTGCTGTAGTAAATGTGGTGATGGCAACGTGGCCCAGGAAGTGTGGCTGCTGCCGTCCAAGAGAAGACGATGAGGTCAGCCAAAAGAGGAGGTCTGGATGATGCTCGAGGTGGGAGTGAGTACATGGACGGATGCAAGCCATGCATCCTTAGCCCTGCTAAGGGTGTGCCTGCTAGCATGGAAATCTGAGCAGAGATGTGAAGCAACAGTGAGATCTGTTGCTGTTGCAACTGATCTCCGGGGTACAGAAATGGCGATGGCGGCTGCCACCACCAGAGATGGTGGCAGCCGCCATCTCTGGTGCTACGATGGCGGCTGCCACCATCTCTCCTTGTACTGCCTTGGCTCACGTTGCTTCCCCTTGCTCTGACATTAGTGGGTAGCTAGGACAGACCAATGAGAGAGTGCTAGCGTTAGGTCAAGAGGCAAGAGGAGGAGACATGGCGACGGAAGGATTGCAAGAGAGCAAGGATCCGCCGAGCATTTTAGAAGTCACATAATGCAGAAATGTATAGTGACAATCTATGTGACTACGTGCAAGCGAGCGGCGGGCTCAGTCTTGCTCGCAATCCTTGTGGCTCGAGGACGCGACTTCATGCTGTTCCAGACTACATGTTGCCGGGTAAATTGTGGTACCATGTAGTCTGGGAGAGAGGTGCCCGCCTATCTACTCCCAAACAGCAACATCAGGAAAAAAAAAAACCAACGCATGAATCATCTCTAAGCAACCACAAGGCCTGCAGCATGTCCATGGGAGGCAAACGTCCGTTCATTTGTCACGAGGCCACCACTTCACACATGTTCACATATTCCACTGCAACACTGTTGCATCTCCCCCATGATAGTGAAAGTGGTAGCCGGATCTCCCCATGTTTAGTCCCCATCAGTATGGTGAGCATGTAGCGAGGCCAGAGGTCACTACATGTTTGACACATAAAACGAAAAAAAAAAAGAAATCGGGGGCACGTTGCCATTGTTTTTCTTGGTTTTGTACTTAGCATCCTGGTGAGCAGTGGCAACAAGTCCAAAGGTCACCGTAACTGACGCACCAACACCCCCCCTTGCCCAATGGACCCCAGATACCTGTCACCGCGAGCAAGTAAGGGTCACATAACGACGATAATGACGATGCCAAACAAGGGGCACAAGACGGAGCCACACAAAAAATGTGGACGGAGAGAGGAATCATCAAGATCCGGGAACGAATCATGTAGGAGCAGAAGCATATGCAAGAAGCATTGCACACAACAAACATGAACTTACCGCTGTAGTGCACCTTTTTTAAGGAATTCTTCATGCTACTATTGCATGTCAACACCCACGACACATACATCGCCAAGTGAAACATGCTCATGTACAAAGTGATACTCAATGTTGATATGCCTTATGCTTTGTGCTTTATGCCATCATGTTTTGCAATCTGGCGTGAACTCACATTGTCACAGCGGATGGTCATTCACCAAATGTGTTGGTGCAGTTTTTGCATGAGATAGCACAATCAGACGGACATACAAACCCTAGACATTAACATGGCATATTCAGCCTCAATCAAAGTCTGTGCTATGTAGTCCTGCTTGCCACCTCCGCAAGAAAAGCTGTGCCTCTGACAATGAAGATGTAGCCAGACTGGCTATGCACATCGCGATTGTGACCCAATCACTGTCAGCATATCTGTCAACAACCACGAATGGTTGCATGCGAAAGATCAAACCGAGGCGTGGAGAGGACACGGCATACCAAACAATGCATAGTGCAGCCTCTAGATGGAGCTGATGCAGATGCTGTGAGAACTGCGACAAGAATTTCAAAGCAAAGGCATCTGCGCACGTCGTGGTCCAAAAGGACAGAAGAGAGCCAATGACTCAGAGGTATGTCGTGACATCCAAAAGTTGGGTCTGTTGATGTGAGAAGCCTCTGCCCAGCGGGCGTCAAAGGTGCGGGTGCAAAGGGGACTGTGGCCTACAAGTCAGAAAACACTCACCCAGCAGCCTGACGTAATCAGCCCGATCCACATGCAGCGTGCACCGCTGGCGATCACGCTCAATCCTCAATCTCAAGAAGACACGAGCGGCACCAAGATATTTCATTCTGTACACAAACCGGAGGAGATCTTTCACAGTGTGGATAGCGTGAGGGTCAAGGGATGCGGTGAAGAGGTCTTCCACATAGTCCAAGACAACAACAAAGGATACAGAGGAGGCGCTCACGAACAGAGCTGGGTCGACTGTGCTGTGGTGATACCATCCTTGCTCCAAGATAGTAGAGGTCTCAAGGATCCACACAATGGAGATTGTTTCAAGCCATACAAGGCCTTGCAGAGGTGCCAGACCATGTCTGTACTACCCTCAAAGCCTGGAGGCTGGACAAAGGTAGATCTCTTCCCCAAGATTATAGTACAAAAAGACATTATTCACTTCCATGTGGTGGAGCTCCAAATCATGTTGAGCCACCTGAATTAACGGGTCCTTTGCCGTGGTGTACTTGCCAACAAGGACAAAGGTGGCATCAAAATCCACACCAGGCAATTGGGAGATTTCCTTGGCCATGAGACAAGTCTTGTACCGCTCCATGAAGCCTATATTTCCTTTAAAACACCTAACGAGCCGATATGGCCTCATGACCAGGTGGGGGTTTCACCTTCTCATAAACCCCATGCGCCTAGATCGCAACAAGTTCCTCGCGCATAGTCTGCTTCTAGATTGTTGTATCTGGATCGGAGAATGCATATTGCACTGTCTTTGGTTCAGGCACACGTGCCGTGGTGCCACTCGCAACGAGTGCGGAGGAGACTAAGGGATATGACAGAGACCGAGAAGACCCAGCTGTCGTAATGGCTCAGTGGAACTCATCAGTGATGAGAGCATATCCAAGTGCGGTGTTAGGCTGCACTACAGTCACTGCCAGGCCACGAGTGTCAAGAACAGATAGAGGGGTAAGCTGTGTTGGTTAAACGATACCATCATGAACTGAGCAGATTGACTGCACAGGCCCAGAGGGACCAGCCCAGGCTGTACCACTGACAGGCGTTGCAGAGTGAGGTGCAGATTCCAATGGTTTAAGGTTTCCTCCTGGTGTGCAAATGAACGACGACAAGACAGAGGACTGCGAGGGTACGACTGGGTCTGCTACCGATGGGACCACAAAAGATGATGCAGGCAACAGCGCAATAGGAGACGACACAGATACAACAAGGGATGATACAGACAATGGCGTGGGCGTGATAGGAGATGACACTTGTAATGATGTTGATGCGACTTGAGAGGACGTAGGCGATGACGCAGACACGACAGGAAATGATGTAAGCAACGACATAGACGTGATAGGAGAGTAAGCATGCGATGACACAGGCAATGACACAGATACGACAAGAGATGATGCAGGTGATGATGTAGACGTGAAAAGAGAGGATGTTGGTGATGTTGTAGATATGGGATACGGAGCACAACCACAACCAAAGGGCACTCCACAGACACCACTTTCCATTAGACAAGAGAAGGACATAAGCAACAGGACAGAACGAGCAATGTCGTAAGTGAAGGTGCTCTCAAAGAAGAGAGAATCGGGAGACTCAACAACCCGACCACAATCAGGATCCCAAAAGCGCCTGGCCTTGGACTAGGAAGAGTTACCAAGGAAAGGGAAGAGATGAGGAGACAGCTTGCCATTGTGTTGGTCCTCAGGGATCCAAACGCAGGTGATGCTGTCTTAGGCACAAGTTAGGCGAAGGTCAGGACGATGACCATATTGCCGTTCGAACGGCGTGACATGACAAGGCAGCGGACCGTGAGGAACACGGTTCCAAATCCACATCATGTAGGACATGGCCNGCGATGACACAGGCAATGACACAGATACGACAAGAGATGATGCAGGTGATGATGTAGACGTGAAAAGAGAGGATGTTGGTGATGTTGTAGATATGGGATACGGAGCACAACCACAACCAAAGGGCACTCCACAGACACCACTTTCCATTAGACAAGAGAAGGACATAAGCAACAGGACAGAACGAGCAATGTCGTAAGAGAAGGTGCTCTCAAAGAAGAGAGAATCGGGAGACTCAACAACCCGACCACTATCAGGATCCCAAAAGCGCCTGGCCTTGGACTAGGAAGAGTTACCAAGGAAAGGGAAGAGATGAGGAGACAGCTTGCCATTGTGTTGGTCCTCAGGGATCCAAACGCAGGTGATGCTGTCTTAGGCACAAGTTAGGCGAAGGTCAGGACGATGACCATATTGCCGTTCGAACGGCGTGACATGACAAGGCAGCGGACCGTGAGGAACACGGTTCCAAATCCACGTCATGTAGGACATGGCCTCGAAGGCAAACATCGGACAAGAAGGGTACAAAAACCGTCAGTGTGAGTGCGGTTCCAACACTTTGGCACCTCCTCCCCCCCCCCGAAACTCATCAGGCAGAGGACCCACAACATCTGCATGGACAAGGACAAGGGGATGTAGCGTGCAAGATTTAGACGAAAGGACAGGCAATGAAGCTTGCCTTGTGAGCAATTATGGCAATCAGTAGTGCGGGGTGCAGGGAATGTGCTAGGATCAAGACCAATGGCAAGCTTGTGACATAGAAGGCTATGGATGGCAGTTGTATGCGTGACACAGGCGGTGATGGAGCAACCCATGTGTGTATAGGGGAAAGTGGTGAAGCAACATGCACATGCGCTATGACAATGACGGCGAGTGACAGTGTAAACAAGGAAACACGATACAACTTGTCACAACTCATACCACGAAGAACAGGATGACCAGACAACTGTAGAAATACAGTGCCCACACCACGAGAGGAGACAAATTCCATGCACGAATCATCAAAGGCAGTAACAGAGAGCAAGCTGACCTCAAGCGCAGGCACAAAGAGAGCATCGGGAGAAGAAGAGATTACTTGATGGACCAACAAAAGCACAACACCAACGCCCTTGAATGGCAACATCTGGCCAGAGCCAGTGTGGAGGAAGTGCATGTCACCAACTGGCCCCAACATGAAAAACACAGTACGCAATGACATCATGTGATGAGTGGCTCAAGATTCCATGATACAGAAGCCATTTTGCACACAAGACAGGGCAGTCACATGACATTAGGCAACACTACAAACAATTCCAAGAGAGCACTTAGCACATCCTGAAGTCATAGCAAGGAGAAAAGGCAGGGTAAGCGGCTAGCAATGCTCGATCTAGTTCACAGCCGATGAAGCCTCACTAGATGACGTGGCCCAGAGGGCTCCATCCGACGGACAATGGTGACCCGAGAATTGTCAACCAAATGCATACTAGAGGAGACATTGGGAGGCCAAGGTTGGGAGGGATAGCAAAGGCTGGACCAAGTGCACCCGAACCATGTCGCGATGCAGCGGATGATATGGAGGGGCCCGAAGGGAAAGATGGAGGGAAAATAGGTGAAGCTACCAACTAGAGCCATGCTGGAGGGGCGTAGAATGGAGAGGGTGTTCCATAGATGGAAAGGTGGAACGGTGGTGGCACACATTTTCACCCTGGATGAGAGACAAGGACCACGGAGGACGTCGGCGTGGGCACAAAAATGGTGATGGTGGTCTCCCACTGCGTGGGGTCAGACTCCCAGGTGCAATGGTCTCGACCAAAAGAAGGGAGAGGAAAAACTAACCCCGGTCTCCCGCGTGTAAGAACTGAGACAGGTCCCGGAGGACTAGTCTTCTGCGACACCGGAACAAACCCCGGACGCACGGATCTAAACCAATAATGAAAGGGTATAACATAAAAGAAATGAAATAAAAGAGAAGGATAATGGAAGACCGAAAATTCAAAGGAGGTGCACACGAAGTGTTTTTTTGAGGTCCCGAGGAGCCATCGGTGGATAAGCTTGGCCCTCCATCCATTTGCTTATAGGAAAGACAAGCTCAGATTCAGTGGGCTTGCCGATCAACAAGTTCATTGATTGATGAGCTTGTCAATCAACGGGCTTGTCGATGGACGAGCTCGTCGACCAACAAGCCCGTCAATCAATGGAGCAGCCGATGGTGGGAAGCTGTGTCGTAGCTTTCCGTCCGCCACTGCTCCCGATGTTTCTTGCACAGCAAGCTCGCTGCTGCTGCTCCTGCATGCACAATGAGCACGTTGCCTTTGCTGAAAATGCTACTCTGTTGCTATGGTTGTAGTGCGCTGATGCAGCTACTGCAAGTGCGCCCTGCGACTAATGCAACATTTGTTGCTACTGCTGCTATTGCGGATGCAGTTTCTGCAGTTGACATAGCCTATGCTACTGCTGCTGTTGCCGTTGCCGATACTGCTGCCATAGCTTATGTGGCTGATGCAACCTTACTGCTGTTGCTGTTGTGTCGACCACGGATGCTGCTGCTGCAGTTACGTTGACTGATGTAGCAGCGGCTGCTGCTGCTGTTAGAACTGTCATGGCTGTTGCTGTTACAGCTAGTGCTGCTGTTGCTGTGGTTGCTACTGATACGATAGTTGTAGCTTCTGCTGCTGCTACAGAGTTGCTGTTGCCGCCATTGTGAGTTACTACTCCTCCTATGACGAGGGCAGTCGGATACTGCTCCTACGGCTGCTACCGCTGTTGTGGCGGCCTTAGACGCCACTTGTGGTTCACGTCGCCGCCAAGAAAGGCACCACAATGACGGAAACTACAGAAAATATTTTGGCATCATTCCACCTCTGGCTCTGCCGGAGGACTACATGATGTGAGCGCTCCCCTCAGGGCCTTCACGTTGCCAAGACCTATATGCTCCACCCAGCCCAGCCCAGCCTAGCCCAAGTTTTCCCTTTGCCACTGCTGTGTCCTGTATGGTGGGATGAAGAGGTCGTGTTTTTTGTTGCTCTAATACCCCAGTGAACTTTGATTTCGACGATTGAGTTGTGCCATGATTTTTTCGACGAGTTTTTTTGCCTTCTGTAATTATTTTGGGGGTACTTTTGAAATCGATGAAAAAGGGGGGGGTGGATCGTTGAATTCGACGAACTGGGGTACGTCAATATTTTGTTCCGACGAATCAGCCCTAAAACGTTTCTTCTCGCTCTCGCGTTCGACTCCGTTCGAACGCGAGAGCGAGGAGCATACGACCATTCGGAATTTTGAATGGTCGTATGCCCATTGCGCTCGCGTTTGTCGTTCCACCGAACGGCAAACGCGAGGTGGGGAGCGTTCGGTGGCCTCGAAGGCCACCGAAACGCATCCCCGCGTGTTCGAACAATGTCGACCACGTGATTTTAAGAAAACAAACATCTGGTTGCAAGACCAAAGAGACAGAGGACCCGGTTCTAAACTAGGCAGAGGCATAAGGGTAGACCGTTAAAATCAACGAAACAATTTTGGAATTGTTTTGGTGGTTCTTTTGAATTCGACAAAAAACATTTTTCGACGTACTTCGACCATGGGAAAAACAGTTAATATCAAAATCAAAGTTCACTGGGGTACCATGAGGGAATGAGAGAACCCTCCTAGCAATGCTTCGTGTGAGAGTTCACACTATGGTGAACACAACGTGACAAAAGACGCTTGAATTGGTGGAGAGATGGCAAAGACATTCATAGAATGAAAAAAAAAAATAACAAAAGCATGCGAGGACATGCCATCTGAGGCTGATGCTGTCAAGGTAGCTTTTGAGCATCCCAACAAGCAATGCTGACAAGCCCAAAGGTCTCCATAACTGACACACAAACATAGCGGAGCCCAGCAGGTTCCCTTTCATCGCATAGGGAGTCTCAGACCCCCCCCACCCATGCATAGCTCCTCCAAAACCCACTCGAATCATTACAAATATCTCTTTTGGGTGGTTTGTGATTGTTCAATGGAAATTTTGACATAGGCACGCCAACGCTACATGCATGCAACATCGATTCGGCACAAAAATTCTGTAAGCTTTCTTGAAAGTGGCAGATTGGGAGCTCGGGGTACTGTAGTGTCCCACAAATTTGCCTAGAATATCTATTTTAGTTCACCCATGTACTCCATAAATTATTCGTTTTTGTTTGGGTGAATCAAGCTGATGATTCGGAAGAATCAGAATCTATAGTGTGTGTCATTCATCTGGTTGCAAAATGCTCCCTGTTAGAAAAATGGTCCGCCATGTTCTTGAATGCTCATCAGGTCAAAACTCCATTGCCAATGTGCAATCTGCTTCTGCCCTTATGCGTGATTGTCCTGACTTGACAATCCGTCACGCATCTGTTCTTAGTGAATTCACTGTCAGCCTGAATTGCTCATGAATGGTAGCTGGAACACAAGAGGAAAGTCCAGACAAGTGACTGATGAAAGAATCACTCAAAACCATTCAAAAATGACAGAGATCTACTCAATTCTAATAAGCACGGGTGCTACTGTCTCTATGCTGAAAATACACATGTCCTCAAAGTCCGGATATCTTTGTCTTCAGCTTGTAGTCCGCGCTGGTCCAGAGAAGGAGTGGACGCCTCGGTTGAGTGTGTGACCGGACAGCATAGCATCTCGCTTCTTCGAACTGCCACGCTGGCAATGTCCCGGTTCTCTCGCTCACCATCGCCACTCCCAGGATATGTGCAGAACCTGTGGAAATACATCCGACTGCTCCTCATACTGCTTCTGAATAACAGGTACACATGGGCAGGGGAGACATGACTAGTGGTCTCCCTCCCGTTACCCAGACAGAGGCATAGGCTAGAGTAGGATAGAGAAGATAGGCTGAGGGTAAGGAGAGAGTTTCGTGACTCTCTCCTGTCCCTCTTGCCATTTTGTTCATAAGCATAGATGGGTTTGGACACATTCTATGCCATCTTTCCACATTCTCCCCTTTGTGATCCAATCCCATACTGTGTGGCTGCAATCCGTGTGGTCTGAACTTTAGAGCGCTTGTCCACTCATTTTGCCCCCTTCATTTTTTCATCTCTGGTTCTGGTGAGTTTTTCACAAAGAAGAAGGAGTATATGGGCAGTGGTTTGAGCATTGATTTTAGGTTTTGAGAAGAGGAGTGGTTGGACCAGTGCCTTTCCTCTCGATCCTCACTCCGTGTACCCAAAACTGGATTGCAGTTACAGGATACTGTCCCACTACCCCCCCCCC
>SZWC01001676.1:192736-222935 GCA_023375785.1 Penium margaritaceum
TCTCTCTCTATCTCTCTCTCTCTCTCTCTCTCTCTCTCTCCCTCCATCCCTCTCTCTCTCTCTACATTTCTCTCTCTCTCTCTCTCTCTCTCTCTCTCTCCCTCCATCCCTCTCTCTCTCTCTACATTTCTCTCTCTCTCTCTCTCTCTCTCTCTCTCTCACGGTCAGTGTCTCGTTCAACCAGTCAAGCAGTTAAGCAGTCAAATAACACAGGTCAGCACTAGCGCAACGCGCTGCGATCCTCGCTACGGAAAAGCCGCAATGCACCACGCTTTGCTGCTTGCGCTCATTCAGCCATCTCCTGCTGTTACACTTGAGTGAGACCCAAGCGTTCGCATAACTCAAGGTGTTGCTTCACATCCAGGGACTTGGTAAAAACATCCGCCTCTTGCTTTTTGGTTTCAACGTAAACCATGTCCACTACGCCTTCAGCTACTGCATCCCTCACATAGTGAAATTGTCTCTTCACGTGCTTAGTTCTGTCACGGAGCACAGGATCATCGGCCAGTGCAATCGCATCTTGATTTTCATAGTAGATGATGGTTGGATCCATCTGATCAAAGCCCAAGTCACCAAGCAGAATTTGGAGCCACACTGCCTCTCTCGTGCATTCGATTTGTGAGATGTATTCCGCCTCAGTCGAGGAAAGAGCCACCACTGACTTTTTCTTAGATCTCCATGACACTGGTCCACCATTGATTTTGAATACATACCCAGACGTCAATTTACTGTTGCTCTGATCACCAGAGAGATCTGCATCACAAAAACCAGTGAGAAGAGGACCCGATGTTTTAGTGTAGCGAATCGCCAGAGTGGACGTGCTGCAGAGATAACGGATGTACTGCTTTGCTGCTGTCAGGTGGTCCATGGTTGGCGCCTTGCAGCCCTGACTTAGAATTCCCACTGCGTAAGATAGGTCAGGACGGGTTCCAACGGAAGCATACATGAGTTACCCTACCATACTAGGGTAAACTTTTGCTTCAGCAGGGAAGGCCAGGGTGTCTGGTTTTGGAGGCTTGGTCAGCCCATGGTTTGGAACTAGAGGTGTGGAGATAGGAGCAGATTGACCCAGGTTGAACTTCTCGGCCATGTGCTGAACGTAAGTGGCCTGAGAGAAAGAATCATGCGGTTGAAACATGTCATGATGTACCTGGATCCCCAGGTAGTAGTTCAGCTGCCTCATGTCTTGCATCTCAAAGGTCAGAGCCAGCTGCTGCTTGAAGGTGGAGATGTCCGGGAGGGCCGGCCCAAAAATGATCAGGTCGTCAACGTAAAGGATGACGTCGAGAGGGGATGGACTGTGAAGAAAGTAAACAGAGTGGTCAGAGTGGAGCCGTTGAAGTTCTAGAGACGAAAAGAACTCATGGATCTTTTTGTTCCACTGTCGCGGAGCCTGCTTGGGTCTGTAGAGGGATTTGTTGAGCAGACACACAAGATGTTCCCCCCCTTGCTTAACAAAACCCTCGAGTTGGGTCATGTAAACAGTTTCCTCAAGGTCGCCATTCAAAAAGGCTGAATTGACGTCCATCTAAAGAAGGTGCCAGTTGTTGGAGGCTGCAAGTGACAAGATCATGCGGATAGAAGAGTACATTGCGATAGGTGCTAAGGTATCACTGTAGTGGACTCCAAGAACCTGAATCTAGCCATGTGCCACAAGACGAGCCTTATACCGGCAAGGATCTCCATTAGCATCCAATTTCTGCTTGAACACCCACTTGCATGTGACAATCAAGGCATTAGCTGGTCGGGGAACCAGAGTCCAAGTAGCTTGCTTCTGGAGTTGTTCAAATTCTTCAACAGCAGCTGCGTGCCAGTGTTCAGCATCAGGCCGTGCCATAGCTTATTTGTAGCTGGAGGGATCGACTATCTGAGTCACAAGGGAAATATCAGAAACATCAGCATCAAGGTCGTCTGTACTGAGATGAGCAGAGGGGCCCAAACGTAAATCAATCCATGCTGATCAGCGCAGAGCAGGTTGTGCCGCTGGTAGGGAGGGCAGAATCTGTTGAGAGAGGAGCTCTGAAACGGGCAGAACTTGTGAGACTGGAACGTGCTCTGCTGGGATAATGGGAGGCAGTACCCCTTCATGCTCTTCCGGTGTCGGATCCATAGAGAATTCTGGAGATGCTGGTTGAATTTGATAGCATCGTCCAGGGCAGTGATTGATGTAAGTGATGGGTGTGTTGTTAAGATGGTGCGGTCTTGAAAAGACTCATCAAACGTGACACTGCGGCTGCAGAAGACTGTCTTTGTGACGTTTTCCCACAGGCGGTAGGCATTCCCACCCTCTTCATAGCCAAGAAGATAGCCCTTTTTGTCTTGGGACCCCAGCTTAGTGCATTTGTCTGGATGAATCCATGCGTAAGCTGTGTAGCCGAAGATGCAAAAGTAGCTGACATTGGGACGGTGCCCGCTCCAGGCTTCATATGGTGTACCACAACCTGCAGGCAAATTTCTGGTGGGAAGTCTGTTAGTTGTGTAAGCAGCTATGGAGATGGCCTCTGCCCAGAATTCGGCTTAGAAGCCTGCAGTGTGAAGCATGGTGCGTGTATGGTCAAGAAGTGTTCTGTTCATCTGTTCTGCCTTCCCATTCTGCTGTGGGGTCAGCGGCAATGTTGTTTGATGGATGATGCCCTTGCTGTCATAGAACCGCTTCAAAGTGGCATTGACAAATTCTCCTCCATTATCACAACAAATCTTCTTGAATGAGGTCTCTGTTTGGTTTTCAATTTCCCAGATCCAAGACATGATGATGTCTGGGGCCTCAGACTTGTAGCGCAGAAATTTGACCCAGACTTAGTGCGTGTAATCATCAAGAAGGACCAGAAAATAGTTCTTGCCAGCCATTAACTTTTCTTCGAGGTATCATAGGTCCATGTGGACCAACTCAAGCCGCTGCGTGGTGGAGATTTCAGAGTGCGCAGGAAAACAGGCTTGAGTTTGCTTTCCTGCAAGACACCCTGTGCACGGTTTCTCTGGGGGAGTTGTGAGTGATTTGAGATGGTCATGGACCAGAACCTTGGTCACCATGTTGCTCAGGGTTTGATAACCAACGTGGCTGAGGCGCTGATGCCAGAGAGCTGTAAGAGATGTTTCAGCTGGCTGAAGTGAAGGAGTGATTTCTGAGATGGGGCTGGAGGTGGTGGTGGCAGAAAAATCCACCTCTGGTTCCGTTGGTGCTGATGACGTGGCGGTGGTGGTTTTGTGTAGAGAATTGTCAGATGTCCTTGTCGCCGTGCCACAGCTGTGGTTTTCCCATCCTTGGTGAATACTTTGCAGCTCTTGTCAGCATCGAAGGTGACCCTTATCATTGAGTCTGTCCACTGAGAGGAGATTAGCAGCAAGGTCAGGGACATTGAGGGTATCCGTGAATAGGCGCACAGTAGTTTTCCCTTCCAGTTCAATTGCAACACGAACTGTCACAATTCCTATTGCAGGTATAACTCAATACGGACTGCCTTTGGTGCTGTTAGGTCTTTGTAGTCAGTGAACCAGCTTTTGTGACACGTCATATGTCAAGTACACCCAGAGTCCATGATCCAAGCAAGAATGCCGGTTGCGAGGAGGAATGCACTGTCAATGGAACAGAATGCCATTTCTTCCAGAACCAGATGACTGTGGTAATCAGTGTTGAAGGTGTTGTTCAAGGTTGATGGATCTGCTGAGTGATATCTTGCTGTGACTTGTGGAGGGCCAATCAAAGAATTGAGAAATTCAGGATCCTCTTGAGGTTGCTTGCTGGTTCTTGTCTCTCCAAAAGTTGTTTGCATGGCCGCAATTTCTGCCAACTTGGTCACTGCGTATTTCACATCATGTAAAACAAATGTTAGAAGAGCATGTTATTGCTGTGGTAGACCTCGACAAGGTAGTGAGCAAACTTGAAAGGTATGCCCCTTCTTGCCACACTTATAGCAGGTCACGTTGGCAAAGCGATTGAACTCAGGAGCCCCCGATCCTTGGTTTCTTATGTTGTCAAGAAGAAAAAGAAGTAGTTCATGATGTTCGTGGGGTCTGTTGTCGTGGCCATGGGGTGATGCCAAATGTCCTTTTCAGTATCCTCGTCCATTCCCATAAGTTTCATACTTTTTCTATCACTGATTCTGAAGAGAGGTGTGCAGAGCCGACTCTCCTCTTGCTTCTTTGATCAGCTTGTCTTCTGTGTGAAGTAGTGCTTCACATGCTTTCTCCATTGTCAACTTGTATAGTGATGCTGCTGCTGCTGCAACTGGTACAACAGCTTGTTTATTTGCATTTGCACCTCCTGCTTGGCCTGCTTCAAGAGTTTTGAGTCGTTCATCAAAGAATCTTCCTTGCTCTTGCAAGGTTAGTAGTCTCTTCACTGTAGAATCAAATCTGTTTTGAAGCCCGCTGAACAGGGTTAGGATCAGAACGCATTCAGAAATGACTTCTCCCATACCGGTGATTCCAATGGCCAGTGTTTTGATATAGGTGATATGGTCTTCCAAACGAGTGCCTTCTGCCATCTTCTGCTGATGAAATTCCTTGAGTAAGATGTTGAGCCCCAGATCACTAACTTTTTCGTATATTTGCTTCAATGCCTTCCACGCAACTCATGGGTCCAGTGTCGCGTTGTTTTCACATATCAAGAACTTGAGTCTTTCAGTCACGTATAGAGAAATGATGGAGAACGCCTGGTCTCATCTCCTTTGCCATATAATCTTCTGTTCTGGGGTGGCCGCAGCATCAAGAGTCTCTGTTGGCGGTTCAGAGACCAGCCCCCATAGTCCTTTATTCAAGAGGATGAGTTTGATTTCAAATGCAAACTTGTGGTAGTTATCGTCATCAAAAGGTTCAAGTTTGTTGTGGTCTCCGCTGGAAGTGGCCGTGATGGCCTCAGTTTTGAGCTCCGTGGCTCAGATCTGTTTCATTGCCTGAAAGTAGCAATCCTTCAAGGAAGTCGTGGGATTCACCTCAGGGCTTGATTAACCTGAATATAGCACCCTGCCCTGATACCACGTGTTAGAAAAATGGTCCGCCAGGTTCTTGAAAGCTCATCAGGAAAAAAATTCATTGCCAATGTGCAATCTGCTTTTGCCTTTATGTGTGAGTGTCCTGACTTCACAATCTGTCACACATCTGTTCTCAATGAATTCACTGTCAGCCTGAATTTCTCATGAATGGTAGCTTGAACACAAGAGGAAAGTCCAGACGAGTGACTGATGAAAGAACCACTCAAACCATTCAATAATGACAGAGATCTACTCATTCTATTAAGTACAGGTGCTACTGTCTCTATGCTGAAAATACACAAGTCCTAAGAGTCCAGATCTCTTTGTCTTCAGCTTGTGCTCCGCGCTGGTCCAGAGAAGGAGTGGACGCCTTGGTCGAGTATGTGTCAGGACAGCATAGGTCTCGCTTCTTCAAACTGCCATGCTGGCAATGTCAAGGTTCTCTCGCTCTCCGCTCGCTCACCATCGCCACTCCCAGGATATGTGCAAAACCTGTGGCAATATATCCGACTGCTCCTCATACTGCTTCCAAATAACAGGTACACACGGGCAGGGGAGGCATGGCTAGTGGTCTCTCTCCTGATCCAGACAGAGGCATAGGCTAGAGTAGAGTAGAGAAGATAGGATGAGGGTCAGGAGAGAGTTTGGTGACTCTCTCCTGGCCCTCTTGCCATTTTTCCATCAGCACAGATGAGTTAGGACACATTCTATGCCATTTCCACACAATTTGTGAGAGGATAGGGTCTTGCCTTTCAAGAAGACAAGCCACGTCAGTGTGTAAGGTACCGGATTTAGCACAGACATCCATTTGTTTGATATCTGAGATAAAGAATGGAAGGTCTCACATTATAGTGAGCCCTGGGATCTGATCGATGGGTGAATATGAGTGTCACATGTTTTCAGCCCAAGTGATTTGGGTGACCACAGTAAAAATTCAAAAGCACCTAATTTTGGGTGAATGTATGTATCACTATATTGGGTTTGAAAATATTGGCGAGTTCAAGTGACACTGCGGTAATCAATCTACAACCTGGGGGCACGATTTTTTTCATTCAGAAAAATAAAGTGGAAATTTGGTGGTCCAACATGTGCTATTTTTCTAATGAGATACCTAAAAGACACACGTACCGCAATAGCACAAGAAGATGTCAGTGGTTTCAATTTTTGTTTGTGAAAGCATTTCTAAGGAGTCCGTTTTGCGTGCCGCAATGACGCGCTGTGCCATGTTTGTAAGATCAATTTTTTAAGAAAATAAAAAAAGGCATGTAGAACAAACTAAGCTCCCTCTGCATTGAAAGGGAATCTGCCAAGTGAGGGAATGGATATACCCCCAAAGCAGAATTCTGTGTGGAAGGGTACGTTGCATAGAAAACAACGCAACAGACGGTGCTTGGAAAGGTGGAGAGATGGCAAAGAAACTTTTAGAAATGTACTAGTTAGATGAAACAATGAGTGAGTGAGAGAGAGGAATATCCCATCCACCAACGGTCAGGCTAGCGTATGTGCAAACTGCGCAGCAACTAGCCTATGGAAAGTCCACGAAAACATCTATGAGCTACCAAACAGGAACCGGACAAATCTTGACAACAGTACACGTCACTCGGGTGGCCAAATGACAAACCGAAACAAGGAGCGGAAGCAGAAAAACGAGCTCTAGAGAACCAAGCTAAAAAAGAGCAGAAGTGATGGCCCTCGTGAACTGGCCATTGAGAAAATTCCCGTATCTACACAACGAAGGTACAAGATGAGGGAGAGACCATCAAAGTAGCTGTCGACCACTATAGTCTGCCTCCATGTGAATGGCATCAAATCCAGAGGTCACCAAGACTGACATAACAACACCCCCCCATGACCCGTAGACACCAGATGCCACAAGCGCGCACGGGGTACAGACAAGTGACAACGAGCCACAAGCAGCAACAAGGAGCCACATCAGCACGAGAGTGGATGACACAGAGGTAAACTGAGGTGACAGAACAGGATGAGACGCAGACACATAAGCCAGGATCAGCACCGAGAGACTGGGGAACAACAGCATGCACAGCCACCTTGAACGTCCCACTGCAGAGCGCCTTGGTGAGAAAGCCAGCACGCTGTTGACGGGTATCAACTCCAATCAGGCGCACATCACCACACGCAATGCATTCACGGACAAAGTGATGTTCGATGTTGATGTGCATTGTGCGAGTGTGGTACATGCCATTGTGCTCAGCAATGCATTGAGTGTTTTCATCGTTGCAGTGAAGCGCGATGCAATGAATGGCTGGCGCAACTGTTGCATGAGACGACACAGCCAAATGTTCTCACATACATCCGCATCCCGAGAAACATAGTCAGCCTAAGACACGCTACGCGTGACCCATTGTTACCACCAGGGTCTGCTGTACGGGGAATACAACGACATCAGTACATTGGTAGACATTGATGTAGCATCGATGTCGTTGTTTCTTCCGGTCAGCCTTGAACTCGAGCGGAGGCTGTTGTGCCACTGCCCGGTCAACGCCAGCAAGCGACTAGATTCTTTTCTCCGCTGCATGTCGGTGTCTATCGAGGTGCTGATGCACCTCAATGGGTGGTCCACGGTGGCCCTTTGCTGGAGCATGACAGCTCCTCGAAGTAAGGCCCTGTTTACTTACTTTCTTGGAAGCACTTGTCCCATTACAAAAACATATCCATGCAGGCTTGACTTCATACATCTTCTAGTCGATGCCATTGGTTTGGGAGATTCTTTGTTTGAAAATTTGGAGGTTGTTTTTCTATGATTCCAAGACTGGTTTGTCAAAAAGTTTAAATGTGCATAACCCCTATTTTTTTATTTGAAAAAAGGAGGTCATGCATTATGAACGTATATATTTCCGATGTGGTGTGAAGAATACATACAAAAGTGAAAAATGTTCGCTCAAAAATAATGTTTGGCCCTCATTTGTCCATCAGCACCGCACTCCCTAACATGCAGCAATGCCACGGTGGACGTTGTTGAACATATCTTCGTTAATTTTACGACAACTAATTTTTACCCTTTTTTTATTTCCCACACTTCACATCACTGAACCATTGCATTTTGCATCCCGTTTATTTGTGGATACGGTAATAGCGTGTGCACTAAATGCATCCACAAACTTATACATGGATACAACAAAACACATCCGACTGGAGCACCAAATGGTGATGTGTCCATCAAACGTATCGAGTGGCATCCCTATGATCAAACCCTACAATTGGACCATTGGCTCGAACCACGTTGCGAACCGGTGGCTGGTTCGCTCAATCACCCATCAAGCCTGACCAAGCTGAGCATTGCTTGCATGTACATCATACCCAAGGTAGGCAGACATATCCTCGAGATGTGTTCAAAGTCGGGCTCGGTGCCTTGGGCGCCAGGTGGCTCTCCGCCGGCTCTGGCGAGTTAGGCACCAATCAACCCACTGCGTTCCTTGCCAGCCGCCATGGCAACAACCGGGAGCAGCTCAGCAACACAGTCGACTGAGGTCCCCGTCTTCAACCCCCCTAAGGGTCCAGTGTGCAGGGGTCGTTAACCACGAGCATGTTGGCCACGGCGTGACGGGCCGGTGAGGAGCAGCACAAAGTTGCAATGCACCTGGCGGATGCGCACACTGCTGCTGCTTGCTACCGCGAGTAGCGCACATGCTGCAACGGCTACTGCTTGTGCGAGCAGTGGATGCCGAAGCGTGCTGAAGTGTAGCAACAGAAGCATGCTCACACGGCATGAAGTTGCATGGCTTGCAGATACGCGCAACTGCAAGGCAGCTGCTGCTCTTGATGCTCGCTGTTGGCTGCTGGAAGCTGGTGCAACTTGCTGTCGCTTGTTGCTGCTGCGCGCTGTAATCCACACTCTCCTACGAGCACCAGCAGCTGCTACTCGTGTTGCTCCTACTATAGCTGCGAGCTGCGAGCATTGCTGGTGCGAGCTGCAGCTGCCACTGCTGCTACTGTTACTGCACCAGTGCCAGCTACAGATGAAAATGCTACTACTCCTCGCAACTGCAATTGCTGATGCTGTTGTAGCTGCAATCGAAGGCAGTCGCAAGAGATGGTGTTGCTCATAGATCTAGAGATATGCAGATTCTACTGCTGCGGTAATTGCCACCACGGCTGCTAGAAGCAGCCGCTGTTTCTGCTTCCACACGGCAGCTACTGCTACTGTGGTTCTAAGGGTTTTAGCAAGCGCCGGGCATCTGCCAACCCCACGGTAGCGGAGCCTGGCGTTGTTATGTCAGTCTTGGTGACCTCTGGACTTGACGCCATTCACATGCAGGAAGACTGTAGTGATCGATAGCTACTTTTGATGGTCTCTCCCTCATCTTGCAGGTCGTTACGTGCATACTGGAATTTTCTCGGTTGCCAGTTCACGAGGGCCATTATTCTGCAACATCACTTATGCTCTTTGTGAGTTTGGTTCTGCAGAGCTCGTTTTCCTGCTTCCACTACTTCTTTCACTTTTTCATTCGGCCACTCAAGTCATCCGTACTGCTGCCGGGATCTATCCAGAACCAATTTGGTAGCTCATAGATGTTTTCGTGGACTTTCCATATGCTAGCCATTGCGCAGTTTGCACGTATGCTAGCCTGACCGCGGGAGGAGGGGACATCCCTCTCTCGCACTCATTGTTTCATCCAACTCTTAAGTCTCTAAAAGTTTCTTCATTGTCTCTCCACCTTTCCAAGCACCGTCTGTGTTCTATGCAACGTACCCTTTTACACAGAATGCTCCTTTGGGGGTATCTCCATTCCATCATGGTACAAGAGCAGTAGAGAAACCACAGTGTTGCATTCTAGGATATAGCACCAGTAGCTTCAGCAGAGACTCCTTGGCTGGGCTGGGTTGGTCTCGGTGGGACGCAAAGATCCTGGCAACGCAACGGCCTTGAGCTGAGGGCTCACGAAACAAAGTTAACTGGCAGAGCCAGAGGCAGAACGCTGCCAGAATTTCTTGGCAGCTTCCTTCATTGCGTCTGCCATCTTGGCGGCGACGCAACTGAGTGGTGGCGTTCTGAGCTACCATAGAAGTCACAGTAGAAGTAGCGGCTGTAACCACATGCGGTTACAGGCTCTCTTGTGGTTAGCGGCTGTAACTTAGGATTAGGCTTTGGTTTTCTTGTTCACAAAGGGGGTGATTTCGACATTGTTCCGACTTTGACTTTTGGTTGCCGGCAGGCACATCCCATTTTCGTTGAAAGGGCACCCACGGCCAACGGCTATAAATGGCATAGTGCAGCATGGAGGCTCCACAGCACTGAGAATCTGCTTTGAAGCTTCCTAGCTTTGCTGCTGCTGACATGGCGACATTGTCCAGGTAGGTAGCGCACTAGCAAGCAAGTAGGTGTACGAAACAGCAAGAGTTAGGCTAAGGAGATGTGCAAAGTCTCACAAGCTCCAATAGCTTAGTAACGTAGAGAGAAATGACAATTGACAAGTATGCAACATGAATACCTGCCGCAGCGCATGGCGAGTGGCGCACGTGGCACAATTAATTTGTCCTAAAACTGCCCCAAAACCACTGTTTTGGCCGTAACTCTACGCCCAAGTATCCAAACGCAACATTGTTTGAACCTAGAGATGAAAAAACTTAAGCCAGACGCTATGATTGGTCACATGCACAGGTCCGGCATCGATCATTGGATAGACAATGCAAAACATGCAAATTGAGCTCAGAAGCCAGTCCATCGAGAAAACTCTCAACACTACAGAAAACTGCAGAGCATCCCAACAAACACCGGGGACATCGTGGCAGCTCTCTCGCAGCTGCCAGTGGATGGAGCCACCACCCGTCAGTGATCCAGTGCTAGCTGGGTCCGCATCAGGGATGTGTATGAGCATGGACACAGCCGAGTGGTCACAATAAGCTATAAAAATAGACGGCAAAGACTCACATCACAACACTCCCCCATGACCCAATGGTACGCATGTCCATACATGTGCAAAAGTTACACAAGTGTGCAACAAGATTCTCAACAGTCCATGCTCACACACTCTACTCTCAGCCACTCTCAGGCTGGGGATGAGGCCCAAAAGAATGAATGCCGACCATGAACTTTCCACGCGCAAGTGCCTTGGTCAAGAAGTCAGCTCGCTGCATGTTCTTGTCGACCCAGATGACGAAGATCACTTATCGCTCCACAAGATCACGCACAAAGTGATGCTCAACAACAATACACTTTGTGCATGCATGAAATACAACAAAGCTCTCTGCAATGGCAAGAGCACTTTGGTTGTCACAGCGTAGAACGACACAAGGCAGACTCACAAAACAGACGCTACAGCCACAATGCCTAAGTAGACCAAGCCCCCAGAGCAACATACTCAACCTTTTATGAGCTACATGCAATACCCTGCTTGCCGCTACGCCACAACATAGCGATTCCACCCAACAAGATCACGTAGCCTGTCTGACTACACCCATGAGGACTCCATGCCCAGTCACTGCCTGTATAGTTGTCGACTACCACCAAGCACTACCATCAAAATCAGAGTCCAAGGTACGGTGTGGAGACCACGTATCACACCACTCCAACAACCGCGTGAAGGGCTGTGGCCAAAGGACACTGTGAAAATTGTGCAATGAGGTTGACGGCGAAGGCAATGTCAGGTCGTGTGGTGGTGGCCAAGTACATTAAAGAGACAATCAGGCGCAAGTACATGGTCACGTCCACTATCTCTCCCATTTGTGCTGGATCATCTACCTTCAGAGCATCTCGCCCGTCAGGTGTGATAGGAGTGGAGGCTGTGGGAATTGTACCAAGGAGGTCAGCAAACTGCTCCCCCACAATGCTAGCATAATGTGCCTGATGCAACAAGAGTGTCCGCCAATGACGATCACGCATGATCTCCATTCCGAGAAACACATCTATAGGACCAAGGTCCTTCATCCTATAGGCAGCCTAAAGGACTGCCTTGGCCTCCTTCACGGCTTCCATAGAAGGAGACGCAATCAAGAGGTCATCCATGTAGACCAAGATAACAGTGAAGCTCTCACCTGTCTGTCTGAGAAAGAGGGATGCGTCAGCGTCACTCTACACGGCACGTGTCAGTGTGCAGGTGATCTCTGTGTTCTAGCACCTGGCTGACTATTTCAAGCCGTACAAGGCCTTCCGCAAGCGCTAGACCTTGTCACCAACCTCGAATCCAGATGGATGAACCATGTAGATATCCTCCTCTAAGGTACCATGGAGGAACAACCCCGAACAGAGTGAGAGAGGTGATCGTGCGGCCAACGGGTGCAAAGGTGTGAGTGAAATCTACACCCTCAACCTGAAAGAACCCCTTGGCCATCAAGCGAGCCTTGTAGTGATCCAGTGTGCCATTAGGCTTCACCTTCTTGCAAAAGACCCACTTGGCATGTACAGCCTTCCGCCCAGGCAGGAGGACGACAAGCTCACAGACCCCGTGCTCACGGATGGCCCTCAGCTCATCCTTAAAAGCAGCACGCCACAAGTCTGCATCCTGAGCTGAGAGTGCCTCCTTCAACGTGCCTGGATTAGGCATCGTCGAGGGAGAGCTTTGGGTGGCTAAGACACACGCCTCCGGACTCGGTTTGACCAGGACAAGGTCGGCTGCGGCATCGCAATCGACAGAAAACTCTTGGGAGACCAGCTTGTGGCCGACACGGGATATGCTGGATGCACCTCAACGTAGTCTGCCTGGACACTCAAGCCAGGGGCCTTCGTGCCAGGCTCCCCACTGTGAAGACTACAAGTCGGGCTTATAGGTGCTAAGTTAGCAGTATGCTGAGCCTTAGAGGCCAGTGGTCGGAGACGATCACCGGGCTCGCAGGAGTAGCCTGATGCTGAGGTGCTCACCTCAGACTTTTGAGAAGGCTGCTGGCCCATGGTCGCAAGGGGAATAGGTGCATGCACGGGAGTGGGTTTGCCAGAGCGGACTGACACCGGTACGGTATCAGAAGTGTCTGAGAGGACTGGCATTTGTACGGGATCAGGTGTGCCAGAGGGGACCAGCACTGGCATGGGATCAGGTATGATAGAGGGGACTGACACCGACATGGGATTAGGTGTCCTAGAGGGGACTGACGCTTGTACAGGATCAGGTGTGCCAAAGGGGACCGACACTGGCACGGGATCCGGTGTGCTAGAGGGGTCTGGCACCGGCACGGGATCAGGTGTGTCAAAGGGGACCGACACTGGCACGGGATGAGGTGTGCCAGAGGGTTCTAACATGAGCATAGGATCAGGTGTGCTAGAGGCGACTGATGAGGCTACTGGACCCACAGTCACGATGGCCAAATTGTCAGTAGCCAGAGACTGGGCCACAAGTGAGGAGTCCCGGATGGACCCTTCCGCAGATATAGACTCCCCTATCCGCTGGGAGGCAACACAAGTATACATGTGGTCAGCGGCTAGCAACAGAATGCTGGACAAGTTGCGGTAGGTTAGAGCCTCAAAGAAGAGAGCATCTTGAGACTCGACAATGCAATGGTGAACAGGGTCCCACAAGCGCTAGATCTTTGACCGTGGGAAGATGCTAAGGAAGGTACACATGCGTCCCCGAGGTGAGACGTTGGACCTCTACTGGTCCTCGGTACACCAGATGCAAGCGAGGGACCCCCTAACGTGGGTGAGATTGAGATCAGAACGATGGTCGAACCACACCTTGTACGGCGTAACATGGTCTGGAAGTGCACCATGCAGCAAGCAAGTCTAGACCCACGTCATGGAGGAGAAGCCCTCCAAGGCAATGGACACAGGAAGACCGCACTAAGACCACATAGCTCAAACCGCATCCTCCATGTGTGATTCCAACACTCCGACACACCGTTTTTGTTGTAGCTTAGCAGGGGCGGAGAACAAGTGAAAACTACCGTGCTCAGCAAAGTAGGTATCCATCGCGCCTAAGAACTCGCCACCACGATCCGAGGGGAACATGTGTAGGGTGTGACGAGACAGACGCTTTGCCATCACAAGCCACAGGCAAATTGTCAGTGCGGTATCGCTCTTGTGGCGGAGGCCGTAGACCCACCGCATCCGTGTGAAGTCATCGGTCACGGTGAGAACATATCGACCCCGATGAGAGAGGGACTCGACTAGGAGAGGACCGAGAAGGTCCGAGTGGACCAACTCTAGTGGGCGTAGTGCCCGAGAGGAGTCGGGATAAGAGCAGCGATGCATCTTTCCCTGGGCGCAAAAAAGTCGCCATTCTGTCTTGTGCCGCTTCTCAAAAGAAGCCGCATCAAGACCGAGGGCTGGCTGAGTCTGAATGAGCTTGGACAAAATATCCAAGCTCACATGGCAGAGTCGACGATGTAACAAGCAATGGTGCTCAGGGGAGAGAATACCAGTGACAAGCACATGCACAGAAGACAAAGTGGGAGAAGAAACAAATGGAATGCAAGGAGACACGTGATAGAGGTCATCAACAACAGAGGCACGAAGCACGATGGCACCTGTGTCAAGAGCAATCACTCTGGCAAAGTCAGTAGAGTGCTTAACAGTGAGATCCATCTTCGTGCATGCACGAACACAGAGCAGGCTGAGCTAAAGAGCAAGGACAAAGAGCTCATCGAAATTGTACAAGGGGCCAGATGGACCATCAAACCGCACAATCCTAACTCCTTGCACAGGCAACGACTGACCAGACCCTGTGCAAATGGACCATACAGACGCAACGGGAGCGAGTACAACAAAGTCACTACGACAAGAGGTCATATCATGGGTGGCACCAGTCGTCGACACTGAGGAACATGCCACAAAACACTCTGCTTGTGCTGGACACGTAGCAGAGGGCTCATGAAAATGAAAAACAACACGGATCTGTGACTTGTCAAGCCTGTCGGTACCATCATGTCCATCCTCATCGCAAGCCAACTGAGCTCCACCAAAAGCATCATCACGGGTAACAAACGTAGTAAGAGAAGTTGTCTCAGGATCACTTGGCTGTGACAACACACTCGCACCTCTTCGAGTACAAAGCGCAAGCGGCTGACGATGGTCCGCGATCGTGCAATCCCGAGGGTCCATATCACCGCTGCCGCTTGGTGAAACGAATACGTTAGTTGCAATCGTGGCCACGGTGCATCCCGTCAGTGTATCACTTGAGGAAATCCTCTGCATGTGCGCTGCCTAAAGACAGCGCATGATCCGAGTCTAGTCAAGAGGCTGCTCACACTCCGTGTACCAGCGTGTGTCTCCACAGTTGTAGTAGTGGACAGGAAGTCCACTGCCACTACTCACGGGCTACTATTGCTGCTGTCCATTCCCGCGTTGCTTCTTCCCCTTCTTTTTCTGTGCGGCTGCTGCAACGCCTTGAGTGTGGCTGCTTGGGTTAGAGGAGGAGGAGGAGGAGGAGGAAGCGGTGGAGGTGGGGCTAGTGAACTGGGACAAAGGCATAAGAGGGGTCGCAGTCACCACTGCAACAAGTGGTTTCTGCTGATGAGCGATGTGGCCTAGTGGAAGTAGTAATGGGCCCAAGGAAGGAGCTGTAGTGACTCCGACAACTCACAGAGAGCCACACGGTCGAAGCCTGTAAAGAGCTTTTCGTGGTCCAAGTGTGCCCCCATCATGATTGTGTCGAGTGCTCACAATTGCGCCGCGCCACTGGTCCCAAGGCATGTGTAGAGGCGCATCGTGCGCCTCCACCAGTGAGCTGCAAGCTCCGTGGAACCCTGACGGAGGGAGTGAAACTCACGTAGTCGGGCCGCCCTCGTGGCATGGGTCTCCACAACAAGGAATGTCAGTACGAGTTCCCAGCCCTGGCGCGGATCTGCTCCAGTCCTTGTCTCGGTCTCACCGAGGAAGAGCCGGAAGTCTACCACAATCTCTCGCGGCATGGCGTAGGGGAGACCGTGCATTGCTCTCACTGTCTAGACCTGGCGAGCATCGCAAGTGTGGTACTGGTTGTGGAAGTAGGGCTAGACGCCCTGAGAGTTGGCCCAAACCTGAAACAGGGTCTTCCAACAATTAAAGCCCTTATCTCTGTCATAACGGGGTGGAGTTGTCTCAAAGTCCTTCGGTCGCCGCTCTGTGGGGAGGTCGATTTCAGGCTCAGGAGATGGTGGACGAGGCATAGGGAGACCACCAGTGAGGGAAACATCACCAAAGGCCTTTGGTAAATGCTGCTAAACAGCGTGGTTGATCATCACAATGAGAAGGTGGCGGGGTGAAAAACTGGGACCCTAGTCGCAGCTCACTATTGCGCTCCTTGAGGACGCGAATCTCGTCCTCACGTGTGTCATCCTCCATCTCCTCCTCATCCTCCGTTGCAACAAGTGATGAGGGGTGCTGAGGCCGCGATGCTGTACAAGGCATAGACTGGGTGAACAGATGGTGCAGCTCCAGGAGGTCCTCCTGGTGTCAGTTGTGTGGCCTCTGGACGACCCCTTACTAACTCTGTGATCTCCTGTAGCGCATCAATTTGACACTACTGCTGACGATGCATCTCATCCTGCATCCGACAAGTAACTGCTATCATGGACTCATGATGCCCGAAGAGGAGGAAGAGGAGGGGTCTCCTAGCCCCTTGACCTTGTCAAGCGGACCAGCGGCATTGATGCACATCAGTATGGCTCCAAATATCAATGTTGTCAGAATCAAGAACCAATGACGCTTCTTGAAGATTTGGAATGCTGGAAAGAAATGATGTTTTAGCCAAAAAAAATGGCCGTGTCGGTGCTGACGTCATCGCCCACAATGATGACGTCAGTGTAAAGGTTGTCTAAATGAGGCAAATTTGGAGCGCTTATGCGCCAGATGATGCTAAGTGCAGTCGCCGTAGTTTTGTTCAAAAAAATCTTTAAGACGGTAGACAACATCACCATTTTCTTTTCAGCCCCAAATCCAGAAAAGATTTAGATCCGAGAGCATTGTTTCGTTTCGAGGAGCCTACAGGGCACCAAATGAGGCGGGAATGGATGCGATGGATAGGTTTTTGCAAGAGCTTTCTAACGAGCCCTTACTTTTGAAAGACAGCTTCCTAGCACTGCTGTCGCTGGTGTGGCAGTACAAGCCGACCAGCTAACTCACTAGCGCACACAGGTGGAGGTGAGAACAGCAAGTGGTAGGCTAGGGACACAAGTACACGTGTCAGAAGCTGCAAATGTTGAATTGTACAGAGAGAGTTGACAACTGAAGCCAGAACAGCCTAAATAGTGTCATTGCCCTAGTGGATGTGCACACACGCGGCGCATAAGGGCGTTCTTTTCTAGCAGGGCAATACAATGGCAAAAACACAGTTTTGACCATAACCCCCTCTAGACACGTCAGAACGGCAAGCCGTTTGAACCAGAATGGCTGCATCAATAAAATCTACATCCTGATAGGTTGCACGCCTATGTGCTGTCCCACAGCATGAATATAACAAGTACGAGAGTCTTCTAGGCGCCAATCGTTGCCGGCCGCCAGTCTTCTGCCACTGTCGCCAGTCTCAGGGATCTGCACGTGAATGGGCATGAGCCGAGGGGTCACCGTAATCCATGTACGATACACACAACACTCCCCCATAACCAGAGGGCGAAACACGTCCATGCACATGCAGACACTGACGCTGTACAGAGTAGGAAACGCACAGCCGTTGCAGGTAGCAAGCACATCACACGCAAGGTGCACATGAGGAATCAACCTGCAGTAGGGATGGGGCAGAGTCCCACGAAATGAGTGGCCGCATGAAACTTCGAACGACCCAGAGCCTTGGTCAGAAAATCCATGTACAGCCTATCAGTGCCCACATGGACGACTCAGATCTCACCACGATCAACCAGATCACGCATGAAGTGGTGCTCGACATTGATGTGCTTTGTGCGAGCATGGACCACACCTGAGTTCTTGGCGATGGCCTTTGCGCTCATGTTGTCACACTGGAGAACCATAGGGGCAATGGACTGACGTAGTTCACGCAACAGACGCACGAGCAAGGCACATTCCACTACATCGGCACCTAGAGCAATATACTCTGCCTCAGCAGTGCTGCGTGCGATGCAGCCCTGTGTCCCGCTTCGCCAGGACACTGCAGTGCCTCCAATGAGAAAGATGTAGCCGGTGCGGCTCTTGCCATCTCGACTCCATGCCTAGTCGCTATCTGTGTACCAGTCGAGCACAATGGATACCTGCCTGCGAAAGCACAGGCCAAAGCGTGCAGTGGACAGGATGTAGCGCACACACTGGACTGCGGCCTCCAGTGTTTGCTGACGTGGAGCCTACAAGAACTGGGCTAGCAGGTTGACTGTGAAGGCAATGTCGGGCCGTGTCGTGGTGGCCAAGTACATGAGCGAGCCGATGACTCGCAGGTATAGGGTCACATCGACTGGCTCCCCCAGGTCAGCTGGGTCATCCACCTTCAGGGCGGCCTGCCCCTTAGGGGTCATGGGCATGGAAGCTGTGTGGACGACAGCGAGGAGGTCGGCAAAGCGCTCCCCCACAGTCTCTGCATAGCGTCCCTGACGGATGCGGAGTGTGCGGCGGACACGATCGCGCATGATCTCCATCATAAAAAAGACAGAGGCCTCAGCGGGATCGTTCATCTTGTAGGCCGAGGTGAGAACGGCCTTGGCAGCGTTCACTACTCCCAGGTCGGGTGAGGCGATCAAAAGATCGTCCACGTAGACGAGGATGGCAGCGAGCGGTGCTGGGGAATGTGAGAGGAACAGGGATGGGTCTGCATCACTCTGAACGTACCGAGCGCATCTCAGCGTGCTGGTGATCTCCTGATTCCATCATCAAGGTGACTCTTTCAAGCCGTACAAGGCCTTCTGCAGTCTGTACACGCGACCGATACCATCCTCAAAGCCGGGTGACTGGACTATGTAGATCTCCTGCTCAAGGTCCTTGTTCAGGAATGCGTTGTTGACATCCATGTGATGGATTTCCCAGTCATGCTGTGCCGCCTGGCTGAGCAGCGTGAGCGTGGTCGTCATCCGGCCAACTGGGGCAAAGGTCTTGGTGTAATCTACGCCCGGGACCTGAGAGAAGCCCTTTGCTGTCAGGCGCGATTTGTAGCACTCCACAGTGCCGTCTGGTTTTAGCTTCTTGCGCTGAACCCACTCGGCCTTGATGGCCTTACGGTTCTTCGACAAGTCCACCAGGTCAAAGATGCCGTGCTCTTGGATGGCATCGAGCTCAGCTTGGCAGGAAGTGCGCCATTGCTCATCGTCGGGGCCTCGGGCAGACTGGTGGGGTCAGGAGACAGCACTGGTGCACTGCGTGTAGCTAGGACATACGTCGCAGAGGAAGAGTCAACCATCACCATGGACTCAGCGGCATCACGAGCGAGACAGCATTAATGAGCAAGTAGCGCTATACCGGTGGCATAACCAGGGTGAACCTCAGCGAGGCCGCGAGCACTCAGGCCGAGGGCCTTCGTGCCCGGGTCACCGCTGACGACGCTGCGCGTGGGGCGTGGGCACAGATGTCCACCGGGTGCCCGTGTGTAAGGATCCGATGGGGGCAGGAGCAGTGGGCGCTGATAACTCACATGCCGGTGTGGACTACATGGCTGGCACGCCACTCGGGGCTGGTGTGGTCTCAACAGCCGGGAACGGGCCCCATGGCAGACGTACGCATGTCCGCAGCCGGAGGTAGGGACGGCTCAGAGTCACACACAGACGCGGACGTAGAATCTGGCAAGGACTTAGCTACGGAAGTAGGCGCATGATCAAGCAAATCCTCAGACGCAGAGGCAGACTCGGACGCAGTCTCGGACACGAGTGAGAGCGCAGAGTCGGGGGCAAAGGAGCGATCCGCAGATGGGACGATGCTAGGGGTGCCAGTGGGCACAGCCTCTAGGGACAACCCTTGGGGTGTCGGCGACGGAGTGACCGCACTGGACGGAGGCACTCTGCCAAACGTACCAGGGACCTCCCCCACACTACGGGGTCCGGCACACCCAAGGGCATGAGCAACACGCAGAGCGTGGATGCGAGCAAGGTCACGGAAGGCGAGATGCTCGAAAAAGAGAGCGTCATGGGACTCCACGATGCAGCGTCACTCAGGATCCCAGAATCGCCAGGCTTTCCACCGTGGGGCGATGCCAACAAAGGCGCAGATGCGGCTCCGTGAAGAGAGCTTGCTCCCCTACTGTTCCGATGTGAACCAGACGCAGGCAAGGGAGCCCCAAACACGAGCAAGGCGCAAATCCGCGCGACGCCCATACCAGAGCTCGTAGGGTGTGCGGTGACCGGGTAGAGGGCCGTGGGGAATGCGGTTCCAGACCCAGGTCATGTACGCCATGCCCTTGAAAGCAAAGGCCTCAGGCATGGCGCTGTCAGTGCACATGGCGCGAACCGCATCCTCCATGGTGCAGTTCGAGCGCTTTGAGACACTGTTCTGCTGGGGGGTGGCGGGAGCGGAGAGGTTGTGGAAGACACCAAGCTCGATGAAGGAGCGTGCCATGTCACCGAGGTACTCGCCGCCGCGGTCCAAGCGAAAGGTCTTAAGGCGGTGGGGAGACTGGCGTTCGGCCATAACCAGCCAAATGCGGATTGCGATGGCGGCATTGCTCTTCTGACGCAGCCTGTAGACCTAGCGCATGCCCGTGAAGTCATCAGTCAATGTCAGGACGTAGCAACCTTGGTCCTCCTAAAACTCGACAGGGAGCGGACCCATGAGGTCGGAGTGGACAAGTTCCAAGGGCCGACGAGCCCTGGAGACAGATGCAAGATAGGTGGACCGGTGCATTTTACCTTCAGCACATGCCAGGCAAACGGTCATGGACGGCGCCTCGAAGGATGCCGCATCAAGACCAAGAGCAGGCTGAGTGCGGACCAGCCTGTCGACAGCCCCGAGGTGCACATGGCAGAGGCGTCGATGAAGGAGACGGTGATGCTCAGGGGATAGAGCACCAGCGAAGAAAACATGAGCAGTGAGAGATGGAGGCAAAGGGGGGTGCACTTGCAAGGGACCCAGAGATGTGATACGGATCATCAACGACCATCCCAGTGAGGACGGTCTCCTCGCTGTCACGCACAAAGATGCGAGCATCAGCAGTTGTGTGCGTGACACCCAGGCCCATCTTAGTGCAAGCACGGACAGACAGCAGGCTGAGTTCCAGATCAGGGACAAAGAGGACGTCCGAGATGTATATGTGACTAGCGGGCCCGGTGAACTGCAGAACCCAAACACCCTGGACAAGGACCTCATGGCCAGTTGCAGTGCGAACAGAGCGAACAGTGCCAGCAGGATGCAAGACAATGAAGGCGTCACGGCGACACGTCATGTGGTGGGTGGCACCGGAGTCAACGACCCAGGAGGCGTCGGTGACACGCGTACAAGGGGTAACATGGCACTCGGCAACGGAACAAGGTGCGGCAGCAGGACGCTCAGCAGGGGACATAACAAGGCGACCAGCGGAGCGCACATGAGCAGCATGCAGCCAAGACACATCATCAGATCCGTCACGCACACATGGCTCAGCATGGGGACCACCAGAGGCATCATCATGCAACGAAATAGACACTCCATAGGCAGTAGGACCCCTCGACTCAGTCAGCTCACTCGCACCTCCCTGAGATGAGCGTAGGGCGAGAAGATGGTGTAGCTCGACGATTGTTCTGTCGAGTTTGGCGAGCGCCTGCTGGCAAGGATCCGCGAAGGGGCTAGGAGTGGCGGCGGGCTCCTCTCGGATGGCCGTGGTAGTGGCAACTGAGCGGGCGGTCGCACCGGACGTCTGGCGCATGCGCACCTCATGCGTCTGTTGCAGTCCACAGGTGACCTTGGCCTAGTCCAATGGGTGGCCTGTCAGGCGAGTGCAGTGGGGGTAGCGATGGTCACCCCTACAATTGAAGCACATGAGTCGGCGACCCGTCCTGCTGCCCGGGACACTGTTACCACTGCTGTTGCAGCTGCCGCTACTGCGGCTGCTGCTGTCGTTGTTGCTGCTGCAACTGACACTACTGGTGCTGGTGCCGCTGCTGGTCCCACCACTGGAGCCACCACCGGACGATTTGCGGCCCTTCTTTCCCTGTGTTGGAGCCGCTGTTGCTGTAGATGGCGTAGAGGATGATGCGGCAACTGCAGCTGAAGCGGTGCTGCGGCAAGCGTGGTTCGCGGCGTCCATGCCAGCGACTTCCAGGAAGTGGAGGGTGGCCCAGCGCAGCAGGGTCCCGTCGCTCGCCAAGTCGCGAAGCAGAGTCTGGTTGAAGTTGCTGAAGACGCGCGTAGTCGTGGTGGATGCCATATAGGATGATCTGAAGGGCGGAGAATTGTGCACGGGCATCGTCTCCCAGGTCCTTGTACAGCTGAATCGCCCGGCGCCAGTAGTCAGCTGCGGACTCCTAAGGAGTCTGACAAAGTGAGTTGAAGTCCGCAAGGTGCTGGGATGTCAGGGCCAAGGTGGCACCCTACAACAGAGTGACGGCCAGTGCTCATGCCTCGCGAGGGTCAGCTCCAGAGCCTGTCAATGGATCGCCGAGGAACCGACTGAAGTCTTTGGTGAAGTCTGGGACGGCTTTCATCAGACCAGAGGCGGCACGGACCGCCATCTGCGTCTGGGCGGGGTCAGTTGCCTGGTAGAGGGTGAGGTACTAGGTGAGAACTCCCTCGCTCATAGCCCACATGCAAAAGCGCGGCTCCCAAGACTTGAAGTCGTTCCCAGTCCGGAAGATGGGCGGGTCCGACTCAAACCACTTGGGTGGCTTGACCGTCGGCAGAGCGACGGCTGAAGCCACTGTGGGACCGGGCATAGAGGAGGCAACCCCTTTGCCCAGACGGGCCCGCAGAGCTAGCTCCTCAAAGCTCAGAGGGCAGCGAGATGAGCTCAAGCCGGTGTCGGTGCTGGAGCTCGTGCCAGGAGGGCTGTATTGGCCTCACGCGCTCTTCGGCTTGCCTCCTGGCGGATGAGGCGTGCTCGCAGCAGCTCCTCCTCGCCCTCCTCGCCAGAGTCAGAGAGGGTCTCTGCAACCTCATCTTCATTGCCGCCGTGAGCGAGGTGGTCCTTGCTCGGGTCCGCGGACGGGCACTACTACTGCTGCTGGGCCTGCTACTACTGAGGTACTAAGCCCCTGATCAGGTCCTGCAGCTCAGCGACCAGCTTCGTCAATGTGTTGCGGCTCTCGGTCTGTAGGTCAGCCAGTGCGCACACTTGGCGTTCCAATGTCGTTGGGCTCGGCGGCCGCTGCTGTTGTTGCTGTAGCGGTGGCTGCTGTTGTAGCGGCGACTGCTGCTGTCGCTGCTACTACTGTAGGGGCGGCTGTTGCTGCTGCTGCTACTGCTGCTGTTGTTACTGCTGCTGCTGCTGCTGCTATGGTGACGATGGCGGCGGCCGACGTTGGCCGCTGACGGTGTTGTCCTCGGCAGCTGCGTCGGTAGCGGTGCTGGAGGGGGTGAGCTTCGGCATGGCGGCCGGTTCCCCTCTTTCCCCTCCTTTTTCCTTTTTTTTCTTTTGTTGTTGCGCAGCACCTCACCGCTGAACCTCACCTCCATGGAACCTTTCCTCCGCGAAATGCCTCTGCGGAATGTCTCTGTGGACCCCCTTCGTAGTACACTTCATCGTTGACACTTCACCGCGGACTACCGCGGATCCGTCCGGGTTGAACGTGGTGGCGTTGACGCGGAGCACGGCAGAGTGCCGTGAACAATCACCGCGGTTGCGCTGGTACAGAACGCGGCGGAGTGCCGCGAACTGTCGGGGTACACCGTCAGTGCATTCCGCGACCACCGTGGGGCTGCCGCGACTTGCGACCGCTGAGTCGCCGCGGAACTGCCGCGGACTCGCGACCGCCCAGCATAGTGGAGCACGGCCGGCGGTGTTCCAGGACCGCCGTGGAGTTCCTGCGGTGGAACGCCACGGATCTGCGGAACAATGTGAAACTGCCGCGGTACCATCACAGCGGGGTGACGGCTTTGGAATACCGCGTGCAACCGCGGTAGATCCGCGGCACCACCGGCGGGTTCCGTTGCGGTTGCAGAGCTGCAGAGTCCGCTGCGGAGACCTCGTCGCCGCGGAACACCACGGATTTTCCGCGGAACACTACGGATTTTCCGCGAAACAGCTGTTGCTACCGCGGAACGGCCGCGGAACTGTCGCAGACGTAGTAAGAAAATAGTGGGAACGGTGATGAGTCCTCCCAGGACCTCTTGCCAAGACAGGGGGCGTAGCTGCTGCTGCTCCTCAAGGCAATGGCTGCAGTCGCTCACTGTCACTATGGTTGCTGCGTCTCTGCTACGCAGCTATGCGAGCACTGGCTCGCTGCCTTGATACTATGAAAGATAGCTTCCTAGCACTGCTGTCACTGGCGTGGCAGTATAAGCCGACCAGCTAACTCACTAGCACACACAGGTGGAGGTGAGAACAGCAAAGGGTAGGCTAGGGACACAAGGAGAAGTGTCAGAAGCTGCAAATGTTGAATTGTGTAGAGAGATTTGACAACTAAAGCCAGAATAGCCTAAATAGTGTCACAGCCCTAGTGGATGTGCACACACGCGGCGCACAAGGGCGCTATTTTCTAGCAGGATAATACAGTGGCAAAAACATAGTATTGACCATAGCTCCCTGTAGACACGTTAGAACGACGAGTCGTTTGAACCAGAACGGCCGCATCCACGAAATATACGTCCTGATAGGCTGCACGCCTATGTGCTGTCCCACAGCACGAATCTAACAAGTAAGAGAGTCTTCTGGGCGCCAGTCGTTGCCGGCTGCCGGTCTTCTGCCACCGTTGCCAGTCTCAGGGATCTGCACGTGAATGGACATGAGCCGAGGGGTCACCGTAAGCCGTGTACGACACACACAACAATAAACTTCAAATAACAGTGGTCATTTGGAGCAGTTGCACTCTCTCATGTCCCGTGGGGGGTGGTAGGTGCGACCTGAGCAAAGATTCCGAGAACCTTCACGGACCCCTTCTCAACATGCCTCAACTGCTCCTGAAGAGGGTTGGAAAACCTTGGCTGCCCCATGGTGGTGACGTAATGATACGGTTGCAAGAGTGTCTCTACTGTAGCATTTTGTTGCGGCGGGTCACCGTGGCTTGGTGGGTCCTCCCAGTACCGTGGCTTTAGTTGTCACTGTCACTCCTACTACCACCGTTGTGTCTCTGCTGCACAGCTCAGCGAGGGATGCCTCGCCACTCTGATACCGTGAGAAACTGTTAGGAAGCTTCCTAACTTTGCTGCTGCTGATGTGGGGACACAGTCCAGTCAGCTGGTGCACTAGCAAGGAAGCAGGTGCAAGAGATAACAAGAGTTAGGCTAGGGAGACGTGCGAAGTCTCATAAGCTCCAATAGCTTAGTAATGCAAAGAGAAAATGATAACTGACAAGTACACGACAGTGGCAGTGACAAGTACAAAGCATAAATACTTTCCGCGGCGCACGGCGGGTGACGCACGTGGTAGTGTCAGTCTGTCCTAAAACCGGCCCAAATCCATTGTTTTGACCGTAACTCTACGCACAGGTATCCAAACGCAACAGCGTCTGAACCTAGAGATGCAGAATTTCGAGCCAGACGCTATGACCACATGCACAGGTCCGACATCGATCAGTGGACAGACAATGCAAAAGTGGCAAACCGGGCTCAGAAGCCAGTCCACCAAGAGAACTCTAGCGACTACAGAAAAAATACAGAGCATCCCAGCAAGCACCCGGGACGTCGTGGCAGCTCTCTCGCGGCTGTTGGTGGGTGGAACCACCACCTGTCGGTGCTCCGGTGCCAGCTGGGTCCGCATTAGGGCTCCGCACGAGCATGGACACGGCCGAGTGGTCACAGTAAGCTCTACAAACAGACGGGGACGGCTCACATCACAACAAGCATGGCATTATGCAACAGCTTATGCTTTTAGTTTCTATAAGACTTGAGTCCATAAAGTACACAATGCACAAAGGCTGAAAGCTTTGTGCATCATGCACAACTCCAAAAGTTCAGGGTTGAAGTTTTCACAAACACAAGGTAGCTACTTGTGGTTTGTGCTCCATTCCCGCCGTAGGCACTTAGTTCAACATCCAAACATCTGCGCTGTCCAAACCCTCAAGCTGAGAAGATGCAAGGAAGCTTCCTAGCAACTCTTCCGTTGACCAGACGTCAGTGCCTGATCAGACGGTGACGACAATCACAGGTCGTGCACGCAACAGCAAGGGTTTGGCTAGGGGACACAAGGCAAACTGTCTGAATGCTTCAATAGAATTTGCAGAGAGAAATGACAAATGACAGATCCATGGCATAAGTACCGTGCGACACCCGCCGTGCCGCGGCGCACGGCGGGTGTCGCACGCGGCAATGCAAAATCTGTCCTAAAACCGGCCGAAAACCACTGTTTTGGCCGTAACTCTGCGCACACATGTCAGAACGTTACGCCGTCTGAAGCTAGACGTGCAGAATCACAAGCCAGACGCTACGACTGGTCACATGCATGTATCCAGCATCAAACGGTGGACACACAATGCAAAACATGCAAATAGGGCCCACGGCCAGTTCACCGATAAAGTCCTGTGTGCTGCAGAAAAACTGCAGGAAGTCCCGTGTAGCGTCCAGAGCTCTGGAACGGTCGTCGGTCAGCTCCAAGCTGGTAGGCCGCCACCAGATGACGCACCGGTACCGCTTGGGTCCGCATCAGGGATCTGCACGAGTATGGACACGGCCGAGTGGTCATAGTAAACTGTACAGGTCAACAGGAATGTCACCAATCACAACACTCCCCCGTGACCCGATGGTACGCATGTCCATACACGTGCAGCACTGAAACGAGTACAACAACGCGTGCAACAACAGAACGAATGGCCACCACAACACCCCACACTCAACCACTCTTAGGCAAGGGGTGAAGCCCGACAGAACGAATGGCCACCAGGAACTTTCCGCGTGCTAGTTCCTTCCTGAAGAAGTGAGCACGCTGCATGTCAGTGCCAACCCAAATGACGGAGATCACGTGTCGCTCTACCAGGTCACGCACAAAGTGATGCTCCACTGCAATGTGCTTCGTGCGAGCATGGAAGACACCGGAGTTCTCCGCAATGGCAAGAGCACTCTGGTTATCGCAACAAAGCACAATGGCGAGTACTGACTGATCCAGCTCAAGGAATAGGCGTTGCAGCCATACCGGCTCAGTAGCCCCTGCACCAAGAGCGACATACTCTGCCTCTGATGAGCTACGTGCAATGCAGCCCTGTTTCCCGCTACGCCAGGACACAGCGGTACCACCGAGCAGGAACACGTAACCGGTGCGACAGCGTCCGTCTGGGCTCCAGGCCTTGTCGCTATGAGTGTAGCCATCAAGGACCACCGATAAGGTTGCACACGGATCCTAGGATCCGCGGTAACTACCCATGGATACCGGATTTGGATCCAGATCGGTGAATCCGGATCTAGGTTCTTGGATCCGGTTAGTATTCACAGATCCTAACCGGATCCTGAGGGGTGGGAGGGAGGGGGGAGGAAAAACCTTTGAGAGGTCCTGCTCAAGTATGTCGCAGATCCAAGAAACTTGGTCCTTGAGATTTGAACAGTCATGCCGCACGCCGCGCTTGAAATCCGCATCATAAGCGGAGCATGTCCGTCAGTCGGACGTGGGCCACTAGAACTTCGGGCGCAAAATTCTGGTGGTCCACGTCCGACGCACGCGACCGACCCTTACATGAGGGCCGGCCTCAATGGCCATTGCCTGACAGGCACAGACGATCCAACAACGTGGATCATCTGTGTAAGAAATCCGTAGCACAAACTACGCAGCCCATTCCCTTTGCCCCCATAATAGCATAGAAGGCTGTTATGGGAGGACTCGCCAACCCTCCAAGCATAGGGTTCGCGAGTACTCCAAGAACAGCGTGTTGAGCGGGCTCCTCCCTGGGAGGATTCATGCGTGCTACGAGCACGCATGAGTCCTTTGAGGGAGGAGTTGAACGTGCCTTGGGTAGAAATCGATTTTATCCATGTACATCGAGGTGGATCCGGTATACGGGAACCGTGAATCTGGGATCCGGATCCGTGAATCCATGGATCCGCGAATCCATGGATCCGCCACCGCAGATCCGGATCCAGGTTTGGGATCCGTCCCGAGGATCCGGATCCACCTCAGGATCCGCGGATAGGATCCGTGTGCAGCCTTAACCACCGAACACTGCCGGCGAAAGCAGAGTCCAAGGTACGGTGTGGAGACCACGTACCGCACCACTTGCACAGTCGCATGAAGGCCTCTAGCACGTGGAGCCTGCGAAAACTAGGCAAGGAGGTTGACGGCAAATGCGATGTCCGGACGTGTGGTAGTGACCAGGTACATCAGAGATCCGATGAGACAAAGGTACAGGGTCACATCCACTGTCTCCCCCAGCTGTGTGGAACCGTCCACCTTCAGAGCATCCTGCCCGTCAGGTGTGAGAGGTGTGGAAGCCGTGGGCACAGCGCCAAGGAGGTTGCTTAAGAGCTCCCTCACAACACGTGCGTATCAGGCCTGGTACAGTAGCAGAGTACGACGTCCGCGGTCTCGTACGATCTCCATGCCAAGAAACATCGCTGTAGGACCAAGGTCCTTCATCCTGTAGGCAGTCTGGAGGACGGCCTTGGCCTCCTTCATGGCCTCCAGTGAAGGAGACGCAATCAGAAGGTCGTTGACATAGACCAGGATGGCGGTGAACCACTTAGGCGTCCAGCGGATAAAGAGAGAGGGATCAACCTTGCTCTGTACATATCCCGCACGAGTCAGAGTGCCAGTAATCTCTTGGTTCCAACACCGAGGAGACTGCTTGAGGCCGTACAAGGACTTGCGTAAGCGCCAGACCTTGTCGCCGTCCTCAAATCCGGGTAGTTGAGCCACGTAGATCTCTTCATCCAGAGAGCCATGGAGGAACGCATTGTTCACATCCATCTGGTGTAGTTCCTAGTCATGCTGAGCCACTACACCGAACAAAGCTCGAGCTGAGGTCATACAACCGACTGGGGCGAAGGTGTCAGTATAATCGATGCCCTCAATCTGAGAGTACCCCTTGACGACCAAGCGATCCTTGTGGCGTTCGAGTGAGCCATCTGGCTTCACTTTCTTGCGAAAGACCCACTTGACTTGAATAGCCTTCCTCCCAGGTGGAAGGTCGACTAGCTCGTAAACTCCGTGCTCTCGGATGGCGCGAAGCTCATCCTCGCATGCAGCACACCAAGCGTGAGCATCCTGTGATGAGAGAGCTTCCCTGAGTGTGCCCGGGTCAGGTGCCAAAGAGGGAGAGCTCTGCGTGGCAAGAGCGCACGCCTCGGTGCGAGGTCTGACGACCACAAGATTGGCTGCTGCGTCACAAGCGATGTGGAACTCGCGAGTGACGAGGTCGTGCCCTACGGGACACGCTGGGTGTACCTCTGTGTGCTCAGTGCGGACACTTAGGCCTAGGGCCTTTGTGCCGGGGTCACCACTCGCGACGCTGCGAGTGGAGCGCTTGGGTGCAGCGACAGACGCTCGTTGAGCTCCGGAGTCCAATGGTCGAAGACGACCGCCAGGCTCACGGGAGTAACCTGGGCTCGAGGGGCGCACCTCAGGCTCAGGAACGGGCACAATCAAATTGGGGGAGAGCTGAGGCAAGGGAGATGGTGAAGCGGTGCGAGGAGATGCGTGTGTGGGAGACACGGGACTCGGTGTGACAGTAGGGGCAGGTAAGGCAGGGCCACACACAGATGCAGGAGTGCCGGCGGACACAGGAGTACAAACAGGTGTATGATCATGGGCACCCAAGGCAAGGGAACCGGGGTAGAAGCCGGTGGTGCTAGAGAGGTTTCTGGGCCGACAGTGAGGATCGTTGGGTCATCAAGAGCCGGAGACCGTGAAGTGGAGGGAGCTCAAACGGACACATCAGCCTGGCAAGGGGTGCTCGCAATCAAAGACTCCCCCATCCGGCGAGAAACCTCACACGTAGGATGTGCGTGACAGACAGCGACGTAATCGATGTCAGATCACAGAAGGTGAGGGACTCAAAGAAGAGCGCGTCGCGTGACTCAACAATGCAACGACGGGTAGGGTCCCAAAAGCACCAGACCTTCGATCGCGGGGAGATGCCTACAAAGGCACACAAGCGACCCCGCGGTGAGACCTTGGACCCCTGCTGGTCCTCGGTGTACCACACGGAAACCAAGGACCCCCAGACGCGAGCGAGACGAAGGTCAGCACGGTGGCCGAACCAGAGCTCATATGGTGTAACGTGGTCCGGGAGGGGACCGTGCGGGAGGCGGTTCCAGACCCAAGTCATGTAGGCAAAGCCCTCAAAAGCGAAGGACTCTGGGAGACCACACTCAGACCGCATAGCGCGAACCGCATCCTCCATGGTGCGGTTCCAACGCTCAGAAACACCGTTCTGCTGAGGAGTAGCAG